>JAWPHD010002190.1:0-270033 GCA_037043455.1 Cyrtodaria siliqua
GAACCCTATTGATTTTGAGTCATTTGGTCAAAAGTCAAGATCATCGTGACATTATATGGAAATAGGCATTTTGTGGGATAACGTCAAAACCATATCACCTACACTCATGAAACTTCATAGGTACATTGCCCCTGGTAAGAGAAAATATTGTATTTCATTGGTGTTAGCAGTCAAGGTCGATATGACCATATGTGGTAATATGCATTCTGAGCAATACCACTGATGAAACCTCGTATGAGCATTGACGTTGACAAGAGAAAGAACCTTATTGTCTTTGGGGGTCAGTAGACCAAATGTCAAGGTCACCATGACCTTATATGGAAATACACATTCCGCCAGATCTGAAACCACAACACTCACACTCATGGAACTTCATAGATACATTGCGTTTGGTCAGAGGAGGAACCCTGCTGCTTTTGGGGTCACTAGGTCAAAGTCACCAGTACATATTCCAAGTGATAACTGCAGGAGTATAATATCTACTCATGAAACTTGACAATCCCGGAAATATGATACATGTACCCACACTTAAACTTCATAGGTGCATTGTCCTTGGTCAGAGGACGAAGCCTATTAATTTTGGGTTCAGTAGGTCATCCAGGTCACATTGAACTGACAATGACTGAATCCTAAGACATTTTTCTCACTGTAACTTTTAACTATTAGATCTACAATTTTGAAACTACAGAAATAGTGCCCATGTTAAAACAACAACCTCTGTTAATTTTAAGCTTAGTATGTCACATGTCAAAGTCGACCTGATCATGACAAATTCCTTCCCAGGTGTTATTCACGAATATTTGATCTACAGTCTGGAAACTTTATACAAATAGTGCTCTTGGTTAAACAACATTCCCTATCAGTTATTGTTTTTAGCTAGAAGGTCAAAGGTAAGGGTTACATTGACTTGACACCTAGGAAATGCTTTTAACATAAAAGCTTTATGAAACGGTCATATAATGCCCCGTTAGGCGGCGCCAAATTTTAACCTAATTTTCAAAGAATAAAAGAGGCCATAATTTTGTTAAAATAAAGCAAGAGTTATAGAATCTGGCTCTGTGGTGTTGTCTAATGATGCTGAATGCATGTGTGAAGTTTTAATCCATTATGTAAAGTAGTTTGCGAGATACAAATTTACATACAATACTTTAACCAAATTTCTTAAGTACAAAACGAGCCATAATTTCGTTTAACTAGATGCCAGAGTTATAGAACCTGGCTCTGTGGTGTTGTGTTATGATGCCCAATACATGTGTGAAGTTTTAATATATTATGTTCAGTTCTTTGCGAGATACAAGCTTGCATACAAACTTTAGACAAGTTTTCTAAGTATAAAAGGGGCCATAATTCTGTCAAAATAAAAGCAAGAGTTATATCAACTCTGTGGTGTCATTTAATGATGCTGAGTACATGTGTGAAGTTTCAATCCATTGTGTAAAGCTGTTTGGGAGATACAAGATTACATACACATTTTAACCAAGCTTACATACAAATTTTAACCAAGCTTACATACAACTTTAACCAAGTTTTCTAAGTATGAAAGGGGCCATAATTCTGTCAAAATAAAAACAGGAGTTATATCAACTGACTCTGTGGTGTCAACTAATGATGCTGAATACTTGTGTGAAGTTTCAATCCATTGTGTAAAGTGGTTTGGTAGATATTAGCTTACATACAACCTTAACCAATCTTACAATTACATAAAAATCCTTATAAGGCCCGCTTTATTTCAAATTTTTGGGTTATTGGTACTTTGCGGAACGCAACGGAACGGAACGGAACCAAGACGGAGGCACCAGAAGGGGTTTAATAATAATAATATAATGATATACAATTGTTATGCAAATCTGTGCAGAGTACTTAACTTTAGATTTTATGGGTATATATAAGTGTTATTACATCATTGCATGAAGGAAAAAATACATCATCAATTCAAATGTGGTAATGCATTTATGGTTCCATTGCGTTCCGTTAAATACCAAAACCCAGGGGGGGGGGGGGGGGGGGGGGCGGGGGGGGGAATGGTATTTAACGGAACGCAACGTAAAAAGATTAAAACTGGGTTTATTTTACTGATTCCCTCATCTTCCTATTAGATAATATTTTCGTCAGGTATGGAAAGACCGTTTATAGACAAATTGTGGTATCCCTATGGGTACGAACTGTGCACCCCTTGTCGCAGATTTGTTTTTACTTTGCTATGAAAGAGATTTCATGCTGAGTCTTTCACCAGATATCCAGGAAGATGTTATTGAGGCCTTTAATGACACCTCTCGGTATCTGGATGCATATTAAACATTGACAACCCTTTCTTTTCTACTATGGTTAATAATACATAAGAACTTCAACTTAACAAAGCTAATATTTCTGATACTAATGCTTCTTTTCTTGATTTACATCTCTCCATTGAAAATTGTCAAATAATTAGCAAAATATGACAAGAGAGATGATTTTAATTTTGATATTGTTAATTATACCCATTTATCTGGGGATGTTCCCCGAGCAACCTCTTATGAGGTCTATGTGTCTTATTTTGCCTTTTATTTATTTTTAAATTTGCTCTTTGTTTCTGTGTGTGTTTGTGGTTGACTGTCGTCCTGGAATGCTGCTTTTCCTGTTCGATTTTACATACAAACTTTAACCAAGTTTTCTAAGTATGAAAAGGGCCATACTTCTGTAATAAAAACAGGAGTTATATCACTTGACTCTGTGGTGTCAACTAATGATACTGAATATATGTGTGAAGTTCAATCCATTATGTAATGTGGTTTGGGAGATATAAGCTTACATACAAACTTTAACCAGGGGACGCAGACGACGACGACGACGATCAAGTGATGACAATAGCTATTTCTTTCCTTCGGAAAAGTCGAGCTAAAAATGGTTTCCGCTTAATAACTTTTGTTTGGAGTGAGATTTTGCGACGAAACTTGCTGGTAGGTAGTCTCTGTGGAAAGGAAGGTAGGATTGAAATGGGGTCACTGGGTCAAGGTCAAGGTCAGTTACTAAAAATAGAAAAATTGTGTCTGCTCAATAATTTTTGTTAGGAATGAGGTATTGTAATGAAACTTGCAGGGTATGTAGCTTAAAGAAAGGAGGGCAGGGATTGTGTTTGGGGCCACTGGGGTCAAGGTCTCTGTTACTAAAAATAGAAAAATGGTTACCACTAATAAGTTTTGTTTGGAGAGATATATTGTGTATAGAAAAGCGGGTTGGAATTGCGTTTTGGGCTACTGGGGTCAAGGTCCAACATCGTGTCATGCTGATCATTTTAGAAAAAGTCCCATATCAATATCACTTACCGTTTTCAAGAAGTAGTCGCTATAAACTTGTTTTTTAAAAATCTATTTTTAGCTTTGGCGGCCATCTTAAATTTCACATTAACGTGAATTTTTGCTAGAATCAACTAGACATCATGGGCAATATTTCTGTAAAGTTTATTGAAAATCCATCCCGTAGTTTCAGAGGAGTAGTCGCTACAAAACCAAGTTTACGGGCAGATGGATGGACGGACGGACAGACGAAGGACACCACACCATGGCATAAGCTCTGCTGATCTTTGATCAGTAGAGCTAAAAATGGTTTCCGCTTAATAACTTTTGTTTGGAGTGAGATATTGCGACGAAACTTGCTGGGTAGTAGCATCTGTGGAAAGGAAGGTTGGCATTGGAGTCACCGGGTTCAAGGTCACTTTTACTAAAAATAGAAAAATAAGTTCTGCTCAATAAATTTTGTTAGGAATGAGGTATTGCCCGGTTATCCTATGTTTACGAGCGTGAACCGAGGTTCACGAGCGTGAACCGGGGTTCACAAGCGTGAACCATAGTTTACGAATGTGAACCTATGTTTACGACCGTGAACTTGGGTTTACGAGGGTGACGGGTCGTTTCGCACATCGGTTTGTTTCGCGGATAGTCGTTTCGCCCATCATATAGTTAGTCGTTTCGCCCACCTTATATATATATAGTGATGAATAATTACTTATGCAAATACTTATTTGGAGTTAGAACTATTGTATTTTAGTATTAGAAATCATTTTTAATGTATCAAGTATTTAATTTCGTGTTTAGAAGAATATATGAACTTGCGTTTTCTATGTAAAAAACCTTAAAACACTTTGAATGAATCAAATAATTATTTTTGCAGTATTAAATCTTTATTTGTTATAAAATCAATCATTTCTATTTATGATGACTACATGCAAGCCTGCCGAAGGTAAAAGCATAAACTTTCATAATTAATAATTACTGTTTGTCATTCACTTTGAATAAAAAAATAATTACAAATAATTAGAATACAGTTGTGTTTATTGTTTATATTCCCTATTACCTTTACCCGTATTTCAAATATATCTACAGTATCAAACAGCATTCAAGTCTATAGAAAATATAGATGTATTACATGTTAAAGGGATACATCTTGAAGATTTTATCAAGCATTCAACTTAGCATGTCAACGTATTAATCTAGGATCATTTTTACTTTAAATGTGCTTGCAAATAATTAAATAACAATGTATTGTTTTTACTTTTAATATTTAAGATTGAACAAATGCAAGTTGTATAGAACAACTAACGGGACGCGCGAATTTTTAATAAAACGATTTTGCTGCGTGTTTCTTTGAAAAATGTTTACCCATTTATTTTCTAAATATTTTGCACATATATTTTCTGATAAATACTGTTTGTCGTTCATTTCTCTCATCTATCCTGTATGTAATATCTCTCATCTGTCCTGTATGTAATATCTCTCATCTGTCCGTATGTATATCTCTCATCTGTCCCGTATGTAATATCTCTCATCTGTCCTGTATGTAATATCTCTCATCTGTCCTGTATGTAATATCTATCATCTGTCCCGTATGTAATATCTCTCATCTGTCCCGTATGTAATATCTCTCATCTATCCTGTATATTAAATGAAAATAAAAAATATATATAAAAAAAGTGTCCAAAGATGTGCACAAACGCACCACGAAAACACACAACAAAATATATATATAAAAAAAGATGTATCAAAAGATTTGCACAATTGCACCAAAAAAAAAAATGAAACGAAAGAGACACGCACAAAAAAAAAAAAGAGAAAAAAAATGTATATTTTGAAATGTACTGTAAACATTACGCAAGAATTTGAAAACGTCAGCAATGAAATAGATGAAATTCTAGTTACACCTCCTCGTTGGAACTAACCGGAAACAACCTATTTTTATTCATTCAATTATGAATAAAATATGTTGGCCGACGTAACAATAAAAACATATATAATATGCGCTAATAAAAACACACGCAAAAAAAGACAACACTACAATATATTATACAATCCTACAATGTAATCAATCAATCAGTTTTATTCAGGCTAAAATATATATATATATATATATTCAGCGCGTACCCATGGATTTTTTATTGGTACTGCCAAAATATATGATGAACGGCGTAAGCCACGAGTTGCTATTTTTTTGTAACATCCCAAATCATGCTTTCTTGTGTATATTTCAGGCCATTGGAGACTGAGTTTCAAAAAAATTGTTCACTTGACTGTCTCTGTCTGTCCGTCCGTCCGTCTGTCTATCCGGATATCTTGTTTTTAATTGGTTTTGTTTTGGTTGAAAGGTGTTTTACGTAAATTTTAGCACATGTTAGGCCATATATGACGGTCGATGTTTTTGTGGTAGAGGCATGTTTACTAGGTAGAACCAGTACTGTATACCTCCCGCCATCTGAAGAAAAAATCCAAAAGTTGTCGTATCGCAGTAATACAGCATGATTTTCGTATCGAGTCTATATGTCATTGGTCATATTCGTTTGCTAAACAATTACCAGTATGCTCGCAGGGGAACAAAGCTTGTTCCAAACGTACACGTTTGGCAATCTCAAAAGTGATTTCGGTATTAATCCATGGTAAAGTGTAATACACATGTTTTGTCAAAGATGATTATTTTGATTTTAAGCAGTGTTGTTAAATTGTCTTTCTTTATGGAAAGCCGTTTGGGACCCCCGCTAAAAACCAAATGGCTTTCCATACTTTCTTATATTTGAAAATGTTTTTAAACAATATGTTTATGTAAGTACATGCACATATTTAAATACCAAACTGGCATATGCAAAATACCTCGGTCAAGAATCATCTGTCGGCTCATTTACTAACACACACACTTTTCACAAATCCTCAAATTATTTGCTATTGTACTGTGGTCTCATTGCTATATTGAAGGGAATATATATTTTAGTTGCGTGTTTATTGTTGAACATGTAGCGTAATACAGTAACATGCAGGTGGGAAGATAGATGTAGGCAGTGAAGTGATAAGTGAAGTCTTATTACTTCACTGATGTAGGGGAATTTCCCAAATATTTCAGATGGTTTAGTATTTCATAAGGCGTCCTATCATTGTGTCAGATGATATCTGTCACGCAACTCTATATTATTAAGTTAAGATTTAATTACATCATACTTGCAATCCGATGTTTGCAGTTATTATCCCCAAATATGTTTAAGGTTATTGCAGTCATCATTCTATCTTACGAGCACACATTTTTGTTCCGATAATGTCTGTATTACTGAAACAAAACACCACAACTTACGTCAAGATGATATCTGAAAGTTAATGGATAGAGCATCAAACGTATTTAATTCTTAAATTGTTTTTATCATGCATGTTAATATCATTTTTTTGTAAATGTTCAGCTGCTTATTCGTTGTTTAATAATGTATACACTGGTAACATGTTTTAAGCAATAAACCCAATCTCATTTGCGGAAATTCTTCATGTACTTCACCGACATAATTATATATATACAACTTACATATTTTTGAATCCCAACTCTATAGACACACTATAAATGGTTTTAACCAGCCATACCAAACAACGAAATTGGACCGCCGAATTAATAGTTACCAAGTCATACTTCATTTACGCATATTCAATAACACAATTATTGTAAGAACCCGTGAATAAACCTATACCTTTAATTGGTACATATACATTATTATATGACCTGAATACCTGGATAGAGTTTTGATAAACGGTTGTGTAGTGTAATATTGCCATTATTTGGCGGTTAGTTTCTTAAACATATAAATATGCGAAAATATGTCTTCAAGAGGGACACTTAGCTTGGTACCTCGCTGATCTCGACATTATTTTGGGATTTGCAACACCATTTCGCTATGTTACCAAACTATTTATCATAATGTTGTAAAACTTGAAGTTGTTTGAAGATACCCGTGTGGTTGCCGGGGGCCCCCGTTTGGTCACGGGCCAAAGAATAGGGTCACTGCAGATCCCTTTGGAGGGGTAGAATCACCCCCAAAATCATGTTCATTTTATCATTTTTTGTTCATGTTCATCAAAGGTCTTCATCATGATCCCTGCATTGTTTCAGGTGCTATTTCGCTCGCATCAAAAGAGCAGTGGCAGAAAAACAATAACGTGGCTCCAGCGTAAATGGAGTTTCTACGATAGAATTTGCAGCAACTCTGCAGTTCAGGGTGAGAAGGTTCTAGGCCCATTTTCCATATTTTATCTCGATGTACATGGAAGATGAGCCTGGCATGTTCATGCCTATTTATAATTAGGCGCCATATAACCTTTTCATGTGTTGGTGCGCCTTAAAACCCTAATTCAATTCAATTCGTTTCGAGAAGCTTATTACGATATGTGTACTATAATGTGCTGGGCTTCACTTCATGCGAAGCTAAATGTAGGAACACCCTACCAACCCACCAACAATTTATGTTGAATAGCATGTACATTCCGCCTAGCAGGTTACTATCACTATTATAATATGGAAAGTCGATTATTTAAAAATAATTATTGATATATCACCAACATGTACAATATACATTATTTTAATATAAATAACGTCGACGTCGTTATGTTAATGTTTTTATTTTCCAAAGGGGTTTGAGGCCAATAAAGGAAGTATACTGAAACAAATATTCCGATGACCAGCAAATTTTATTTTAAATTCCGATAGGAAATTAAATTCTCTAAAATATACTAAAATTGTGCAGTTTTTTATCGAGCCATATAAAAGATAAATGGCATTAACATTGTTTTTTCTCAAAATTCCTTTGTAAAAAAGCAGAGAAAGATAGAATAGCAGTGAAAGATATAGGAAATTCTTTAAATAATAGTTTACATCCTAATTTAAATGATATGATTTATATATAAGATGAAAGGTCTCGTCAAGACTAACAGTGTGATATAAAATATAATTGTTTGTGACTAAACTAACACTCTGTGATGCTAAAAACGTTGACAATTGAGTGCAACGCGACTTTTATGAAAAACGTCAAACATATATAGCCATATTAGAGACGTTATTATTAAAATCTTGTTCTCACGAGGACAAAACAAAATTCAGATTCAAGTCGCAAATATCTTCAAATTTACAAATATATATAGTTCATATGCGTACCCTTAAATATTCGAATGGGTCAATTCCCCCTTAAATAAAGATAATTTATCAATATAGAGTATATGCAAAATAAATATAAACAATCTGTAGAAATTATTGGTACGGCCAGCCTATGTATATATGTTCTTCGCCAATACATTTGGCGGCAACAGTTATGAGTATGATAACAGTTATGAGTAATTTTAACTTTTTTTTGACAGATAATATATAATTAGTGTAAATAATATAACAGTAAAAACAAACATTCAACATTCAATAACAACAACAAAAATATCATTATGATTCTCCCTTAATTTATTATTCACAGTTTAATAAAACTCATTCACAATTCACAATCAAATACAATACCTGATAGATGATGGGCGAAACGACTTAGTGGGCGAAACGACTATCAAAATGATGTGCGAAACGACCGATGTGCGAAATAACCGATGCGCGAACGGGAAAGTGTGCGAAACGACCCGGGACATGGGTTCACGACAGTGAAATGTCGTAAACCCATGTTTACGACCGTGAACCTATGTTTACGACCGTGAACTATAGTTTATGCTCGTAAACTATGGTTTACGCTCGTAAACATAGGTTCAGACTCGTAAATATAGGTTCACATTCGTAAAACCGGGTTTATCGACTTGTAACTATGCTTTTGGACCGGTATCTGTGATTTACGAGCATACCCAATCACGACCGTGAACCATAGTTTATGAACGTGAACTATAGTTTACGAGCGTGAACCTAATTAAACGACCGTGAACCATAGTTTACGGACGTGAACCTATGTTTACGACCGTGAACTTGGGTTTACGAGCGTGAACCATAGTTTACGAACGTGAACCCAAGTTTACGTCCGATAAACTAGGTTTCTCGAACAAATCTATGATTTTCGGTCGTTATCCTATGTTCACGAGCGTGAACCTATAGTGTGTATAGAAAAGCGGGTTGGAACTGCGTTTGGGGCTACTGGGGTCAAGGTCCAACATCGTGTCATGCTGATCATTTTAGAAAAAGTCCCATATCAATATCACTTACCGTTTTCAAGAAGTAGTCGCTATAAACTTGTTTTTTAAAATCTATTTTTAGCTTTGGCGGCCATCTTAAATTTCACATTAACGTGAATTTTTGCTAGAATCAACTAGACATCATGGGCAATATTTTTGTAAAGTTAATTGAAAATCCATCCCGTAGTTTCAGAGGAGTAGTCGCTACAAAACCAAGTTTACGGGCAGATGGATGGACGGACGGACAGACGAAGGACACCACACCATGGCATAAGCTCTGCTGATCTTTGATCAGTAGAGCTAAAAATGGTTTCCGCTTAATAACTTTTGTTTGGAGTGAGATATTGCGACGAAACTTGCTGGGTATGTAGCATCTGTGGAAAGGAAGGTTGGCATTGGAGTCACCGGGTTCAAGGTCACTTTTACTAAAAATAGAAAAATAAGTTCTGCTCAATAAATTTTGTTAGGAATGAGGTATTGCAATGATACTTGCAGGGTATGTAACTTATATAGAAAGGAGGGTTTGAATTGCGTTTGGGGCTACTGGGGTCATCAAGGTCACTGTTACTAAAAAAACAAAAATGGTTTCGGCTCGAAAGCTTTTGTTAGGAGGGCGTGAGGTACTGTGGCAAAACTTGCTGGGTTGGTAGATTTTATGGAAAGTAAGATTGAGATTGCATTTGGGGCCATTGGATTCAAGATCAAGGTCACTAAAAAAATAAAAAATGTTTTCTGCTCAGTAACTTTTGTTATGAGTAAGATGTCGCAATTTTTGTTGAACCCATTTACGGATCTCGACTACCGCTCATGAACAGTCTCAATCAATCCGAGACTGCAATATTTCGTATGTGTCGTTTTCGGCCGTTTCCAAAGGTCCATTATCATACTCCTTTTTAGTAATCAAAATGTAGTCCAGGTGTATGTGTGTCAGTTTGTCCATCCGTTTGTTAGTCTGTGGGTCCGATTTCATTTCTTAATAGCTTCAATAAATGCAGGATTTTTACCGAACTCCACCAAAATGTTCATTATATGGATCCAATAGCGTATGCACAATTTCGGGTTGTTGTTGGGTTTCAACGAAATATCACGTCCGGTCTCCGCTACGACATGTGTATCTTGCCTCCTTCTTGCAGGATTTCATCAAACTTCACCAGGATGTTCCTTATATGCATCTAACATCATGTGCACAATTTTGGGTTGCTGTGACCTACTTTCGACAAAATTTAGGTCATGTCCGGTCTCCGCTGCGACATGTGTTTTGCTTTTTTCTCTCAGGACTTTCACCAAACTTCACGAGAATGTTCCTTATATGCATCTAACATCATATGCAGAATTGCTGGTTGCTGTGACATACTTTTCACAAAATATAGGTCATGTACGATCTCCGCTACGACATGCTATAATCTTGCTTCTTTCTTCCAGGATTTTCACCAAACTTCACTAGAATGTTCCTTATATGCATCTAACGTCATTTGCAAAATTTAAGGTCACTGTGACAAAATATCGGTCTCGTCCAGTCTCTGCTGCGACATACGTATCTTGCTTTATTTTTACCAAACCTCACCAGAATGTTCCATATATGCATCTAACATCATGTGCAAAATTTTGGGTCGTTGTGACCTATTTTCGACGAATATAGGTCATGTCCGGTCTCTGCTACGACATGTGTATCTTGCCTCCTTCTTGCAGGATTTTCACTAAACTTCACCAGAATATTCCTTATATGCATCCGAACTCATGTGCAAAATTTTGGGTTGCTGTGACATATACTCGGTAACAAAAGTTTCGGACCAGGGTATATAAAGTCATATAAAAATAAAACTAGTGGGCAGAATTTAAGTATCCTTTTTTTAGTAACCAAGGTCTACCCTACCCGGTTAATTTGGTACCAGAAACATTAAATTCCAAACAAGATTTGATTTAAAAAAATATCGCGAGCACACAAAGGGTCTGTAAAAAATGTTGCAAAGTCCATTAAAAGTAACAGTGACGGACACATTCGAGTAACCAATAAAAAGATTATTATTTTTTCGCAAACTTTCATTGTAAACGATAATTATTGTTGATTGTTGATCTATTGTGAATTATCAACTGAGATAATAAGGGTTATGGTCGAATGTCCAGGTTCAGCGACCATTGTACGGGTTCGAACACTGCCATGGTCCAAAACTTTTTTCACAGAGTATACTTTCGACAAAATTTAGATCATGTACGGTCTACGCTGCGACATGTGTATCTTGCATTTTTCTCTCAGGATTTTCACCAGATTTCACAAGAATGTTCCTTATATGCATCTAACATCATATGCAGAATTGCTGGTCGCTGTGACATACTTTTCACAAAATATAGGTCATGTACGATCTCCGCTACGACATGCTATAATCGTGCTTCTTTCTTCCAGGATTTTCACCAAACTTCACCAGAATGTTCCTTATATGCATCTAATGTCATTTGCAAAATTTCAGGTCACTGTGACAAAATTTAGGTCTCGTACAGTCTCTGCTGCAACATACGTATCTTGGGTTAGGGTTAGGTTGCTTTTTTTAGCAGGATGTTTACCAAACCTCACCGAAATGTCCCTTATATGCATCTAACATCATGTGCAAAATTTCGGATGGCTGTTACCTACTTTCAACAAAATATAGGTCACGTCGGGTCTCTGCTACAACATGCATAATTTGACCTTGATCCCAATGACCCCGAATGCAATTCCAAGATTCCTATCCATATAAGTCACCTACCCTGTAAGTTTCTAACAAAAATTATTGAGCGGAACCCATTTAAATGCATCACTGTTATTAAATGACATTAATTATACCCCCACAAACTAAGTTTTAGAGGGAGTATATAGGAATCACTGCGGCTGTCGGTCTGTTGAATCGTGTGGAGTGAACTACATCTACAGTTTTCCAGATATTGATTTGAAACTTAATATACATGATGATCATGAAGTGTACACGATTTTAGTTTGGCTCGGTCATTTTCCATGAGTTATTGCCCTTGCACTTATTCAAAATTGCTATTTTCAGCATATGCAATCTTGTGGAGCGAACTACTTCTACAATTTTCCAGATGTCAATTGAAACTTTGTATATATGATCAACATGAAGTGTAGATGTGCGCGACACAATTTCAGTTCCATGCAGTATTACTGCCCTTGCACTTATTCAAAATTGCTATATTCAACATATGCAATCTGGTGGAGTACATATGCAATCTGGTGGAGTGAACTTCTTTTACAGTTTTGAAGAATTGAAACTTTGTAATAAACATGAATTAAGTGTACATGTGCGTGACACAATTTTGGTGCTGCTCACTCAACAACGAACATGACTATATCAGCATACATATATTTATCTTCAGTTTGTGTATAATACTTTGTAATATAATAAGTAACTATTTAGCCATGTACATTTCGGTAACTCATTGTCCTGGGAAGGGCCGTAACTAATATGGATAGAACTCGTGGCCCGACCCGTGTACATTTCTGTAACACATTGTCTTGGGAAGGGCCGTAACTAATGTGGGTAGAACTTGTGGCCCGACCCGTGTACATTTCTGTAAACTAATATCGATAGAATTCGTGGCCCGACCCGTGTACATTTCTGTAAACTAATGTGGATAGAATTCGTGGCCCGACCCGTGTACATTTCTGTAAACTAATATGGATAGAATTCATGGCCCGACCCGTGTACATTTCTGTAAACTAATATGGATAGAATTCGTGGGCCGACCCGTGTACATTTCTGTAAACTAATATGGATAGAATTCGTGGGCCGACCTGTGTACATTTCTGTAAACTAATATCGATAGAACTCGTGGCCCGACCTGTGTACATTTCTGTAAACTAATATGGATAGAATTCGTGGCCCGACCCGTGTACATTTCTGTAAGCTAATATGGATAGAATTCGTGGCCCGACCTGTGTACATTTCTGTAAACTAATATCGATAGATCTCGTGGCCCGACCTGTGTACATTTCTGTAAACTAATATGGAAAGAATTCGTGGCCTGACCCGTGTACATTTCTGTAAACTAATATGGATAGAATTCGTGGCCCGACCCGTGTACATTTCTGTAACACATTGTCCTGGGAAGGGCCGTAACTAATGTGGATAGAACTTGTGGTCCGACCCGTTTGCATACTTATAAGGCAATAAAATATGTTTAAATCAAATATATATGTTTTAATTTGCTGGAAATCTAAATAAAGCAGACAAGATAAAAATAAAGTCCACACCTATGGCAAGCCAATTGTCCAATAATTACGTGAACCAGGTCAAAAAACTAGGATTAAAGATCGATAAACTAGCGAAAACATAGGATAACGGGCGTAAACCATAGTTTATGCTCGTGAACCCAGGTTTACGTTCGATAAACTAGGTTTCTCGATTGAACTAAGAATTTCGGTCGTTATCCTAAGTTCACGAGCGTGAACCTGTGTTTACGGGCGTGAACCTGGATTCACGAGCGTGAACGCCAGTTTAGGAACGTGAACCTATGTTTACGACCGTGAACTTGGGTTTACGACCGTGAACATGGGTTTATGACCGTGAACATAGGTTCACGCTCGTGAACATAGGATAACGACCGAAAATCATAGATTTGTTCGAGAAACCTAGTTTATCGGACGTAAACCTAGGTTCACGTTCGTAAACTATGGTTCACGCTCGTAAACCCAAGTTCACGGTCGTAAACATAGGTTCACGTTCGTAAACTATGGTTCACGCTCGCAAACATAGGTTCACGTCCGTAAACTATGGTTCACGGTCGTTTAATTAGGTTCACGCTCGTAAACTATAGTTCACGTTCATAAACTATGGTTCACGGTCGTGATTGGGTATGCTCGTAAATCACAGATACCGGTCCAAAAGCATAGTTACAAGTCGATAAACCCGGTTTTACGAATGTGAACCTATGTTTACGAGCCTGAACCTATGTTTACGAGCGTAAACCATAGTTTACGAGCATAAACTATAGTTCACGGTCGTAAACATAGGTTCACGGTCGTAAACATGGGTTCACGACATTTCACTGTCGTGAACCCATGTTCACGCCCGAAATTCATAGTTGATTTGATAATCCTAATATATCGACCGTAAACCATGGTTTATTACTTTCGATAAACTAGGTTTCTCGATTGAACTATGAATTTCGGTCGTTATCCTATGTTTACGAGCGTGAACCGAGGTTCACGAGCGTAAACCGGGGTTCACAAGCGTGAACCATAGTTTACGAATGTGAACCTATGTTTACGACCGTGAACTTGGGTTTACGAGGGTGACGGGTCGTTTCGCACATCGGTTGTTTCGCGGATAGTCGTTTCGCCCATCATATAGTTAGTCGTTTCGCCCACCTTATATATATATAGTGATGAATAATTACTTATGCAAATACTTATTTGGAGTTAGAACTATTGTACTTTAGTATTAGAAATCATTTTTAATGTATCAAGTATTTAATTTCGTGTTTAGAAGAATATATGAACTTGCGTTTTCTATGTAAAAAAACCTTAAAACACTTTGAATGAATCAAATAATTATTTTTGCAGTATTAAATCTTTATTTGTTATAAAATCAATCATTTCTATTTATGATGACTACATGCAAGCCTCCCGAAGGTAAAAGCATAAACTTTCATAATTAATAATTACTGTTTGTCATTCACTTTGAATAAAAAAATAATTACAAATAATTAGAATACAGTTGTGTTTATTGTTTATATTCCTTATTACCTTTACCCGTATTTCAAATATATCTACAGTATCAAACAGCATTCAAGTCTATAGAAAATATAGATGTATTACATGTTAAAGGGATACATCTTGAAGATTTTATCAAGCATTCGTCTTAGCATGTCAACGTATTAATCTAGGATCATTTTTACTTTAAATGTGCTTGCAAATAATTAAATAACAATGTATTGTTTTTACTTTTAATATTTAAGATTGAACAAATGCAAGTTGTACAGAACAACTAACGGGACGCGCGAATTTTTAATAAAACGATTTTGCTGCGTGTTTCTTTGAAAAATGTTTACCCATTTATTTTCTAAATATTTTGCACATATATTTTCTGATAAATACTGTTTGTCGTTCATTTCTCTCATTTGTCCTGTATGTAATATCTCTCATCTGTCCTGTATGTAATATCTCTCATCTGTCCCGTATGTAATATCTCTCATCTGTCCTGTATGTAATATCTCTCATCTGTCCTGTATGTAATATCTATCATCTGTCCCGTATGTAATATCTCTCATCTGTCCCGTATGTAATATCTCTCATCTATCCTGTATATTAAATGAAAATAAAAAAATATATATAAAAAAAGTGTCCAAAGATGTGCACAAAAAAAAAAATGAAAAGAAAGAGACACTCACAAAAAAAAAAAGAGAAAAAAATGTATATTTTGAAATGTTGAAATGTACTGTAAACATTACGCAAGAATTTGAAAACGTCAGCAATGAAATAGATGAAATCCTAGTTACACCTCCTCGTTGGAACTAACCGGAAACAACCTATTTTTATTCATTCAATTATGAATAAAATATGTTGGCCGACGTAACAATAAAAACATATATAATATGCGCTAATAAAAACACACGCAAAAAAAGACAACACTACAATATATTATACAATCCTACAATGTAATCAATCAATCAGTTTTATTCAGGCTAAAATATATATATATATATATATATTCAGCGCGTACCCATGGATTTTTTATTGGTACTGCCAAAATATATGATGAACGGCGTAAGCCACGAGTTGCTATTTTTTTGCAACATCCCAAATCATGCTTTCTTGTGTATATTTCAGGCCATTGGAGACTGAGTTTCAAAAAAATTGTTCACTTGACTGTCTCTGTCTGTCCGTCCGTCCGTCTGTCTATCCGGATATCTTGTTTTTAATTGGTTTTGTTTTGGTTGAAAGGTGTTTTACGTAAATTTTAGCACATGTTAGGTCATATATGACGGTCGATGTTTTTGTGGTAGAGGCATGTTTACTAGGTAGAACCAGTACTGTATACCTCCCGCCATCTAAAGAAAAAATCCAAAAGTTGTCGTATCGCAGTAATACAGCATGATTTTCGTATCGAGTCTATATGTCATTGGTCATATTCGTTTGCTAAACAATTACCAGTATGCTCGCAGGGGAACAAAACTTGTTCCAAACGTACACGTTTGGCAATCTCAAAAGTGATTTCGGTATTAATCCATGGTAAAGTGTAATACACATGTTTTGTCAAAGATGATTATTTTGATTTTAAGCAGTGTTGTTAAATTGTCTTTCTTTATGGAAAGCCGTTTGGGACCCCCGCTAAAAACCAAACGGCTTTCCATACTTTCTTATATTTGAAAATGTTTTTAAACAATATGTTTATGTAAGTACATGCACATATTTAAATACCAAACTGGCATATGCAAAATACCTCGGTCAAGAATCATCTGTCGGCTCATTTACTAACACACACACTTTTCACAAATCCTCAAATTATTTGCTATTGTACTGTGGTCTCATTGCTATATTGAAGGGAATATATATTTTAGTTGCGTGTTTATTGTTGAACATGTAGCGTAATACAGTAACATGCAGGTGGGAAGATAGATGTAGGCAGTGAAATGATAAGTGAAGTCTTATTACTTCACTGATGTAGGGGAATTTCCCAAATATTTCAGATGGTTTAGTATTTCATAAGGCGTCCTATCATTGTGTCAGATGATATCTGTCACGCAACTCTATATTATTAAGTTAAGATTTAATTACATCATACTTGCAATCCGATGTTTGCAGTTATTATCCCCAAATATGTTTAAGGTTATTGCAGTCATCATTCTATCTTACGAGCACACATTTTTGTTCCGATAATGTCTGTATTACTGAAACAAAACACCACAACTTACGTCAAGATGATAACTGAAAGTTAATGGATAGAGCATCAAACGTATTTAATTCTTAAATTGTTTTTATCATGCATGTTAATATCATTTTTTTGTAAATGTTCAGCTGCTTATTCGTTGTTTAATAATGTATACACTGGTAACATGTTTTAAGCAATAAAACCCAATCTCATTTGCGGAAATTCTTCATGTACTTCACCGACATAATTATATATATACAACTTACATATTTTTGAATCCCAACTCTATAGACACACTATTTGTTTCAAGTTATATTTAACATGTATCAAAATATTAAATCATGTGTGTCCATTAATAATGAATCGTCAGCCTTTTTTGTAAGTCAATGCGGCGTCCGTCAAGGCGAAAATTTATCGCCGATTTTATTTTCTATTTTTTTAAACGACTTAGAAGAATATTTGTTAAATGCTGATCTAGAGGGAATTTCTGTTAACACTCAGGCCGATGTTTATATAAAAATAATGTTACTGTTATATGCAGACGATACTATTATCCTCTCTGACAACCCTACTAGTTTCCAATCATGCCTTCAACTTTTTTATGAATATTGCGAAACATGGAAATTGAATATAAATACGAGCAAAACAAAGATTATTGTATTCGGTGCTCGCAATACGGCGCGATTCTCATTTAAACTCGGACCAGATGAAATAGAACTCACAAACAAGTATAAATATCTAGGCGTCATATTCTCTAGCTCTGGAAGCTTCCTTAATACACGAAAACATCTTGTTGAACAAGCCAAAAAAGCAATGTTTTTACTTTACAGACGAATTAATAATTTAGACCTCCCCTTAGATCTCCAACTAAAATTATTTGACCATACAATATTACCGATCTTAACATATGCTTGCGAAGTCTGGGGATTCGAAAATTTAGACATCATAGAACGTATTCATACAGATTTTTTGAAAAGAATTACAAATAGCAAAAAAAGCACTCCCTCGTATATGTTGTATGCAGAACTAGGTAGACATCCAATTGCTATAACTATACAAACCCGTATGATAAAATTCTGGAACAAACTTATCATTGGAAGCCAATCAAAGCTAAGTTTCCTCTGCTACAAATCAATGGATAACACTGAAAATTACGAATATAAGTGGTTAAAACACATCAAATCCATTCTCAATAAAACCGGCAATTCAGATATATGGACAAACCGCAATAATTTACAACATAGTAGCATTCACCTTTCAATTAAACAAACGCTAGTTGACCAGTTTACACAATCTTGGAGATCAGACTTACAAAATTCGTCGAAAGGGAAAAACTACAACCTTTTTAAAGATGACCTAGCATTCGAAAAATATCTTAAATTACCAAGAAGCAATTATATTTATTTATTTAAATTCCGTACGACTAACCATAGGTTCCCCGTTGAAACTGGCAGATTTACTAACACTGCGTATAACCTCAGACGTTGTACACTATGCGATTCCGACATAGGTGACAAATTCCACTACTTATTAAAATGTCCACATTTTGATCAAATGCGCAAACATTACATACCGCGTTATTTCTATCAGCAAACGAATGTCATTAAATACAAGGAGCTTTTAACCCATCCCGCAGTCAAAGTCCAAAAAAAACTAAGTGTCTTCGTCAGAATTCTTTTACAAAATGCCAAGTAACGTCGTACATGAGACGTATTTTATTGATAATGCTTTCCCCCTTCACATTTAACATATGTACTGATCCTTGTATACAGTTTAGTTGTACCATTTGTATGTATGTAATGTACCTTTCTCTCTTGTTGTAACCCATGTTACCTGAGATTGTATATAATAAAAGATTTGTTCTGTTCTGTTGTTCTGTTCTGTTCTATAAATGGTTTTAACCAGCCATACCAAACAACGAAATTGGACCGCCGAATTAATAGTTACCAAGTCATACTTCATTTACGCATATTCAATAACACAATTATTGTAAGAACCCGTGAATAAACCTATACCTTTAATTGGTACATATACATTATTATATGACCTGAATACCTGGATAGAGTTTTGATAAACGGTTGTGTAGTGTAATATTGCCATTATTTGGCGGTTAGTTTCTTAAACATATAAATATGCGAAAATATGTCTTCAAGAGGGACACTTAGCTTGGTACCTCGCTGATCTCGACATTATTTTGGGATTTGCAACACCATTTCGCTATGTTACCAAACTATTTATCATAATGTTGTAAAACTTGAAGTTGTTTGAAGATACCCGTGTGGTTGCCGGGGGCCCCCGTTTGGTCACGGGGCAAAGAATAGGGTCACTGCAGATCCCTTTGGAGGGGTAGAATCCCCCCAAAATCATGTTCATTTTATCATTTTTTGTTCATGTTCATTAAAGGTCTTCATCATGATCTCTGCATTGTTTCAGGTGCTATTTCGCTCGCATCAAAAGAGCAGTGGCAGAAAAACAATAACGTGGCTCCAGCGTAAATGGAGTTTCTACGATAGAATTTGCAGCAACTCTGCAGTTCAGGGTGAGAAGGTTCTAGGCCCATTTTCCATATTTTATCTCGATGTACATGGAAGATGAGCCTGGCATGTTCATGCCTATTTATAATTAGGCGCCATATAACCTTTTCATGTGTTGGTGCGCCTTAAAACCCTAATTCAATTCAATTCGTTTCGAGAAGCTTATTACGATATGTGTACTATAATGTGCTGGGCTTCACTTCATGCGAAGCTAAATGTAGGAACACCCTACCAACCCACCAACAATTTATGTTGAATAGCATGTACATTCCGCCTAGCAGGTTACTAACACTATTATAATATGGAAAGTCGATTATTTAAAAATAATTATTGATATATCACCAACATGTACAATATACATTATTTTAATATAAATAACGTCGACGTCGTTATGTTAATGTTTTTATTTTCCAAAGGGGTTTGAGGCCAATAAAGGAAGTATACTGAAACAAATATTCCGATGACCAGCAAATTTTATTTTAAATTCCGATAGGAAATTAAATTCTCTAAAATATACTAAAATTGTGCAGTTTTTTATCGAGCCATATAAAAGATAAATGGCATTAACATTGTTTTTTCTCAAAATTCCTTTGTAAAAAAGCAGAGAAAGATAGAATAGCAGTGAAAGATATAGGAAATTCTTTAAATAATAGTTTACATCCTAATTTAAATGATATGATTTATATATAAGATGAAAGGTCTCGTCAAGACTAACAGTGTGATATAAAATATAATTGTTTGTGACTAAACTAACACTCTGTGATGCTAAAAACGTTGACAATTGAGTGCAACGCGACTTTTATGAAAAACGTCAAACATATATAGCCATATTAGAGACGTTCATATATAGCCATATTAGAGACGTTATTATTAAAATCTTGTTCTCACGAGGACAAAACAAAATTCAGATTCAAGTCGCAAATATCTTCAAATTTACAAATATATATAGTTCATATGCGTACCCTTAAATATTCGAATGGGTCAATTCCCCCTTAAATAAAGATAATTTATCAATATAGAGTATATGCAAAATAAATATAAACAATCTGTAGAAATTATTGGTACGGCCAGCCTATGTATATATGTTCTTCGCCAATACATTTGGCGGCAACAGTTATGAGTATGATAACAGTTATGAGTAATTTTAACTTTTTTTTGACAGATAATATATAATTAGTAAATAAGAACGTGGTCTATTTGTTGATCTTTATTTGAACACAATGAACACGGTCTGAAAATACAGAAAGGAATAATACACTTGCAAACATTGACAAGGGTAGATGTAATATTGTTATGACAAATAAACAATCGGTTAAATTTCAGACTGGTATTAACTGTTATAATTAGGTATAATCCAGAAACTACCTCAAAGTAACGCTTAGAATGTCCGCTTCTTTCTTTCATAACTTTAGACTGCAAATGTCGTATGCGTATCAAAGGGAAGTAACTATGATCATATTATAAGGCGCAGTATACTATATCTGTCCATACTCCTATATCTCCCCCCAAGTCTTTTGTAACATTTTTCACAAAGACTGAAATCATTGGCATAAATCAAAAATACGATTGAATATGAATCATACTGTTCAACAATGAAAAACAATTATAGCGAAACAATTAAACTGTGACTAGAGAAATTAAAATGACGTATGTAACAATGGAAAATGGTCTAACAGGAAGGTTATATGTCATTTTGCCACACAGGCCTCCTGGTTGCGCGACATGAGCGGCGAAGGGGTGTCGATGGGGCGCGGTCACCTGGCTGGGGTGAAGGAGGTAATGGGGTCGGGGTGGGTGGTGTTGGTGGTGCCGGGTTGCCTCCATGATCCTCAATGGTAGAAGGTGGCTGTTCTGAAGGCGTGCCCTCACAATTGTCATTACTGGGAGGTGGCTGTACATAAGGGGTAGACATTGGGGGACTGCTAGGTTCAGGTGGCTTGTGCAGATCTGCGTATGGCTGAGTTGAAGGACATGGCTGGGGTTCGAGTTGGGCTTTATAATCAGGATCGGGAAGAATGGACTGGGAGGTGATAATGTCTTTGTCAATTGTAATACGTTGCGGGGATGGGTACACCGGGACATACTTTCTAAGGAATTTTCTGTTCCGAAGTGTGACCCGGCCTGAGCCATCCATTCTAACTACATATTGGTCGAACTGTCGTACTTCTATCACGATCCCAGTTTTGTCCCATTTAAGTGGGTGTGGTCCAACTTGGTTCTGAATACGGACATGGTCCCCTACGACAAGTGGTGCGAGCCTCTTAGTGTGCTCTGACAGTCTTTCAGCAGACGCCATGTGGCGTTTTCGGAGGGCTTCTTCTCTTGCTAAGAGGGTCTCACGCCATGTATTATGGGGCTGGTATCTACCAGGTGGTATTGGGATAAAGTCACGTATCGGTCGGCCAAAAACGCACATGGCTGGCGACAGTTTAGTGTCTCTGTCTGGGGTATTCCGGTATTGTAATATAGCACGTTGGAATGAATCCGTCTCGAGACTGCCATCTGGGTTTGTGTTGTCCATGAGTAGGCGTTTGACAGTCTTTACGCCAATCTCTGCACGACAGTTGCTGTGGGGGAAGGCAACTGATGATAGACGATGGTGAACTCCCCAGTCCTTAAGGAATTGGCGTGTGGCAACAGATGTGAATTCAGGACCACCGTCTGAGGATAGCTCGTCGGGGATACCGAAGGTCACGAATGTGCGGCGCAGGCACTCTATTAAGCCCTGTGCACCTCCATGGGCCCGTTCAACAATTGGCCAGTTCGAGTAACGGTCTACCACCACCAAATAGTTGCAGCCTTTGTAAGAGAAATAGTCAGCACATACACATTGGAATGGGTATTCTGTGTTCGCTAGTGGCGTGGGCGGTGCACTAGGATTAGACGGGGCAATACGGTTGCAATGCTGGCACGAAGCCCGTAAGGCGGAAATGGCAGGCGTTATTCCTGGCCAAAACACCGAAGATTCTGCTCGCGAGGTCATCGCTGTGACCCCTTGATGGGCGGAATGAAGGGAGGCCAGAACTTCTTGTCTAAGTGAAGGTGGAATTACTATACGGTCCTTGTATAGGATAACACCATCAGCAGTGTGAAGACTCTCGGAACTGAAAATATTCCTGTAATGCCATAGGAAACCCATTTCGAGTGTCTGGCAGACCAGACTCAATAAGTTGTAGAAGGGCTTGCATATTATCATCACCGGATGTAGCTGTTCGAACTCTGTCCCAGGTTACAGATTTGAGATTTAGAGAGTTCAAGGAAGCCACTGCTGAAACGAAGGATGGATCTTCAATGGGAGCCTCATAAGCTGGGAAACGGAGTCCGTTCAAAATGAAGGGACAATGTGTAATTGTAGCCAAGGAGGTCTGTATCTGGGCTATGTCGTCTGTCAATAGTAGCTTTTCAGGGTCACCAGTAGGATGACGAGATATGCTATCCGTGGCCCGGTGTTTAGCACCTGGAATGTGGACCATGCGGAATCTGTACCGGAGAGTTTTCTCTTTAAGATTCCGTAGCCGTGAGTTGGAGATATTCTCAAACGACCTGTCTCCAAAGAGTTTCAGGAGTGGTTTATGATCAACTGCAACCACCAGATCAGTGCAACCCAGAACGAAATACCTGGCCTTATCAAGGGCGTCAACTACGGCCAACGCCTCGCCTTCAATGGCAGCATACCGGGATTCAGCGGCGTGGGTAAAGCGGCTACCTACGAGTGTAACCTTCCATCCATCTTTGCAACAAAACGGTTCCGATTTGGCACAGGAGCAATGTTTCTGTAATAGCCAGAAGCCGATACCATCTTTGGACCAATCTGTTGCCAGACATGTAGGTTTGTTTGAGTCAAAGATTTGCACTCCCTTCTCAATTTCACGTGCAATGACATGTTTCGAATCTTCGAACAAAATGTCTAGTTCATTGTTCCATTGGAAGGGTGTGTTTTGTTTCAGTAATCGACGGAAAGGGAGCATCTTCTCAGTCATGCTAAATGCATATGCAACCTGGTTGACCAGGCCAAACCAAGAGCGAACATCCGTGATGTTCTTTGGAGTTGGGAAGTCTAATATCGCATGAAGGTATCGACGACAAGGGCGGACTGTATCGGGGGTTATCTCAAACCCAGCAAACTCAACCGTGTCTGCCGCAAACACAAATTTCTGTGGATTTAAGGTGATGCCATTGCGGCTGCACAGGTCAAGCCATTTTACTGCCTGAAAGAAACTTTCCTCGATAGAGTCAGACCACAACAGAACGTCGTCTACGCATTTGGTTTTATTGGGGACGTCTGAAACAAGCTCGTCGTATCGTCGAGTGTATCCGTCGCCAGAAGCTATGTATCCTTGCGGGGCTGTTTTGTAACGGTAGCGTCCCCAAGGCGTGATGAAGGTAGTGAGGTGCCTGTCCTCCTGTCGAATGGGTACGCTATGATAGCCATTCCAGGCATCAAAGACGGTTTTCTTTTTACCTTGGGGGATGGAGCGCGCTTGGTGAAAAGGGGAGAGTGTGTGGTGCGTCTCACGTGCTGCATGAACGTTGAGCGCCTGGAAGTCCACTGTGCGCCTAGGCTCTCCATTTTTCTTAGCACAGACGACCATCCTATGGCACCATGTGACTGGTTCACCAATTGGGACTGGTTCAATGACGCCTAGGCATACGTCCTGGTCTAATCCAGCTTTAACCTTATCCCGCCAATGAATGGGTACAGGGATTGGTGTGTGGTGGGCCACTGGTACAGCATTGGGATCGACCATTAATTTCATGGGGGGTGCATCCATTAAAGGTAGGGGCTGGTGCTCACAGGTTTTGAAAGTACTAGATTTGTAATAGTCTAGTAAGAAGGCCTTTAAACGTGGGAGGTTTTCTTCCGTCCCTGGGAGTGGCATGTTAACTGGGGAAGGAGGGGGTTGTTGGCGTGTAGGGCAGTTACATAACTCTGAGTGTTCTGGAATGGATGAGTTACAGTCAGGCGCCTGGACAGATTCGGACCCTATCACGGCGGACCCTACAGTGGGGAAGGTGTCGGGAATGATGCCCAAATCAGTGCATGCCCCCCTACTGAGGAATAGTTTATCTGAAGCATCTGTGACATACGTCATTTGCCTAGTTTCAGCGGTCCCGGCCCCCGTTTTATTCTGAACACTCAAGCGAAGAACCGTAGCGCCAAGAATCTTGATGCCAAGATTGGTGGCTGTGTGCATCTGCATGGTTACAGGGATGAGGTCAGATTCTTTGAGACCTAAGCGACGTATGACCTTGAGCCCTGCGAGACAGCTTTGGCACCCAGTATCGGCCATGGCAGGTAGGACCGCTGAAATTTGACGGCTCTTAGTGTTCAAATGAAAACCGAGAGCCGTGTAGTCCTCAGGTAAGACATTAGCTACAACATCAATAAAAGGTTGGGATTTAGATTTCTGCTTGACCCAAGTGTCCGAGAGCTGATCGTGAATATGATGGTCAATGCGTAGTGAACGATCATAGCTGTGTTCACTTATCATACATGAATCATCAAATGTTTTAACCACATCAGAGATAGAGCATAACGCATCAAATGTAGCGGCACTTTCAGACAGTGTGTTGGTGTTCTTGGCTTTTGGTTTGTTCCTGCTACGACAAACATGTTCCAAGTGGTTTTGTTTGTTGCAAAGTCCACAAAGGTGGCCGTAAGCTGGGCATTCATTGCGGCGAACGCCAGCTGGTGCACTTGTGCCGTGGCCTCTTTTTCCACAATAACCACAAGTTTCTGCTTTGTCTTTCAGATTATTACTCTTGTTCTTTCTATAGGAACTGCTTGCAGCTTCCACAGCATGGGTGTCAAGAAGTCTGGATGCAGATCTCTTTCCTGCCTCTTTCGCCTCAATGAACTGAAACACCTCTTCGAGTGTCATGTCTTGATTTCTGTTGCCTAACAGGTCCATCTGAATTTCCGGATCTGCAATGCCTCTAGTTAACACATCACGCATTATTTGTTCTGTGTAGTTAACGTTTCCACTGCATCCAGGGCACTTAACTACAAATTTACATATGTCCGCCTGTCCGCGAAGCCGCGCACCGAAACATCTTATGGTCTCATCCCGATCCTGGCGCATTTTATGTAATGTTACTCTTGCAACCATTGAGTTTTCTTCGCGTACGGCAAGTTTACGTATGGCAGCTAGTACATCTGCTTCAACTTTGTCCGCGAGGCTACCGCCTGCTGTCCGGGTGAGGTCTCTGCGTAGTGGTTCATCGCAGCATTCAAGCAGTTGTATGACCTTATCGCGGCCATCGATCTTCGTAGCGCCAACATAGTCCGACCACCGTGACGTGAAGTAAGACCATTCTTCACTTGTGCCTGCAGCGCGAATTGATGGTCTCTTGACTTTTTCTACTCTTGCGGTAGGTATAGGTGTCGGGGCAGGCACGGCATGAGTCCTTGAGTGTGCCGTGATCAGGGCTGCAACGATTGCTGCATCGAGGTCATCTGTTGTGAATTCGCACCCAGGAATTGGACATGGAACGGCTGGCATTCTCGATTACTCGCTGCTGAGACCGTGTTCATAAATAAGAACGTGGTCTATTTGTTGATCTTTATTTGAACACAATGAACACGGTCTGAAAATACAGAAAGGAATAATACACTTGCAAACATTGACAAGGGTAGATGTAATATTGTTATGACAAATAAACAATCGGTTAAATTTCAGACTGGTATTAACTGTTATAATTAGGTATAATCCAGAAACTACCTCAAAGTAACGCTTAGAATGTCCGCTTCTTTCTTTCATAACTTTAGACTGCAAATGTCGTATGCGTATCAAAGGGAAGTAACTATGATCATATTATAAGGCGCAGTATACTATATCTGTCCATACTCCTATAATTAGTGTAAATAATATAACAGTAAAAACAAACATTCAACATTCAATAACAACAACAAAAATATCATTATGATTCTCCCTTAATTTATTATTCACAGTTTAATAAAACTCATTCACAATTCACAATCAAATACAATACCTGATAGATGATGGGCGAAACGACTTAGTGGTCGTTTCGACTATCAAAATGATGTGCGAAACGACCGATGTGCGAAATAACCGATGCGCGAACGGGAAAGTGTGCGAAACGACCCGGGACAGTGAAATGTCGTGAACCCATGTTCCATGTTCACGACCGTGAACCTATGTTTACGACCGTGAACTATAGTTTATGCTCGTAAACTATGGTTTACGCTCGTAAACATAGGTTCAGGCTCGTAAATATAGGTTCACATTCGTAAAACCGGGTTTATCGACTTGTAACTATGCTTTTGGACCGGTATCTGTGATTTACGAGCATACCCAATCACGACCGTGAACCATAGTTTATGAACGTGAACTATAGTTTACGAGCGTGAACCTAATTAAACGACCGTGAACCATAGTTTACGGACGTGAACCTATGTTTACGAGCGCGAACCATAGTTTACGAACGTGAACCTATGTTTACGACCGTGAACTTGGGTTTACGAGCGTGAACCATAGTTTACGAACGTGAACCTAAGTTTACGTCCGATAAACTAGGTTTCTCGAACAAATCTATGATTTTCGGTCGTTATCCTATGTTCACGAGCGTGAACCTATATTGTGTATAGAAAAGCGGGTTGGAACTGCGTTTGGGGCTACTGGGGTCAAGGTCCAACATCGTGTCATGCTGATCATTTTAGAAAAAGTCCCATATCAATATCACTTACCGTTTTCAAGAAGTAGTCGATATAAACTTGTTTTTTAAAATCTATTTTTAGCTTTGGCGGCCATCTTAAATTTCACATTAACGTGAATTTTTGCTAGAATCAACTAGACATCATGGGCAATATTTTTGTAAAGTTAATTGAAAATCCATCCCGTAGTTTCAGAGGAGTAGTCGCTACAAAACCAAGTTTACGGGCAGATGGATGGACGGACGGACAGACGCAGGACACCACACCATGGCATAAGCTCTGCTGATCTTTGATCAGTAGAGCTAAAAATGGTTTCCGCTTAATAACTTTTGTTTGGAGTGAGATATTGCGACGAAACTTGCTTGGTATGTAGCATCTGTGGAAAGGAAGGTTGGCATTGGAGTCACCGGGTTCAAGGTCACTTTTACTAAAAATAGAAAAATAAGTTCTGCTCAATAAATTTTGTTAGGAATGAGGTATTGCAATGATACTTGCAGGGTATGTAACTTATATAGAAAGGAGGGTTTGAATTGCGTTTGGGGCTACTGGGGTCATCAAGGTCACTGTTACTAAAAAAACAAAAATGGTTTCGGCTCGAAAGCTTTTGCTAGGAGGGCGTGAGGTACTGTGGCAAAACTTGCTGGGTTGGTAGATTTTATGGAAAGTAAGATTGAGATTGCATTTGGGGCCATTGGATTCAAGATCAAGGTCACTAAAAAAATAAAAAATGTTTTCTGCTCAGTTACTTTTGTTATGAGTAAGATGTCGCAATTTTTGTTGAACCCATTTACGGATCTCGACTACCGCTCATGAACAGTCTCAATCAATCCGAGACTGCAATATTTCGTATGTGTCGTTTTCGGCCGTTTCCAAAGGTCCATTATCATACTCCTTTTTAGTAATCAAAATGTCGTCCAGGTGTATGTGTGTCAGTTTGTCCATCCGTTTGTTAGTCTGTGCGTCCGATTTCATTTCTTAATAGCTTCAATAAATGCAGGATTTTTACCGAACTCCACCAAAATGTTCATTATATGGATCCAATAGCGTATGCACAATTTCGGGTTGTTGTTGGGTTTCAACGAAATATCACGTCCGGTCTCCGCTACGACATGTGTATCTTGCCTCCTTCTTGCAGGATTTCATCAAACTTCACCAGGATGTTCCTTATATGCATCTTACATCATGTGCACAATTTTGGGTTGCTGTGACCTACTTTCGACAAAATTTAGGTCATGTCCGGTCTCCGCTGCGACATGTGTTTTGCTTTTTTCTCTCAGGACTTTCACCAAACTTCACGAGAATGTTCCTTATATGCATCTAACATCATATGCAGAATTGCTGGTTGCTGTGACATACTTTTCACAAAATATAGGTCATGTACGATCTCCGCTACGACATGCTATAATCTTGCTTCTTTCTTCCAGGATTTTCACCAAACTTCACCAGAATGTTCCTTATATGCATCTAACGTCATTTGCAAAATTTAAGGTCACTGTGACAAAATATCGGTCTCGTCCAGTCTCTGCTGCGACATACGTATCTTGCTTTATTTTTACCAAACCTCACCAGAATGTTCCATATATGCATCTAACATCATGTGCAAAATTTTGGGTCGTTGTGACCTACTTTCGACGAATATAGGTCATGTCCGGTCTCTGCTACGACATGTGTATCTTGCCTCCTTCTTGCAGGATTTTCACTAAACTTCACCAGAATATTCCTTATATGCATCCGAACTCATGTGCAAAATTTTGGGTTGCTGTGACATATACTCGGTAACAAAAGTTTCGGACCAGGGTATATAAAGTCATATAAAAATAAAACTAGTGGGCAGAATTTAAGTATCCTTTTTTAGTAACCAAGGTCTACCCTACCCGGTTAATTTGGTACCAGAAACATTAAATTCCAAACAAGATTTGATTTAAAAAAATATCGCGAGCACACAAAGGGTCTGTAAAAAATGTTGCAAAGTCCATTAAAAGTAACAGTGACGGACACATTCGAGTAACCAATAAAAAGATTATTATTTTTTCGTAAACTTTCATTGTAAACGATAATTATTGTTGATTGTTGATCTATTGTGAATTATCAACTGAGATAATAAGGGTTATGGTCGAATGTCCAGGTTCAGCGACCATTGTACGGGTTCGAACACTGCCATGGTCCAAAACTTTTTTCACAGAGTATACTTTCGACAAAATTTAGATCATGTACGGTCTACGCTGCGACATGTGTATCTTGCATTTTTCTCTCAGGATTTTCACCAGATTTCACAAGAATGTTCCTTATATGCATCTAACATCATATGCAGAATTGCTGGTCGCTGTGACATACTTTTCACAAAATATAGGTCATGTACGATCTCCGCTACGACATGCTATAATCGTGCTTCTTTCTTCCAGGATTTTCACCAAACTTCACCAGAATGTTCCTTATATGCATCTAATGTCATTTGCAAAATTTCAGGTCACTGTGACAAAATTTAGGTCTCGTACAGTCTCTGCTGCAACATACGTATCTTGGGTTAGGGTTAGGTTGCTTTTTTTAGCAGGATGTTTACCAAACCTCACCGAAATGTCCCTTATATGCATCTAACATCATGTGCAAAATTTCGGAAGGCTGTTACCTACTTTCAACAAAATATAGGTCACGTCGGGTCTCTGCTACAACATGCATAATTTGACCTTGATCCCAGTGATCCCGAATGCAATTCCAAGATTCCTATCCATATAAGTCACCTACCCTGCAAGTTTCTAACAAAAATTATTGAGCGGAACCCATTTAAATGCATCACTGTTATTAAATGACATTAATTATACCCCCACAAACTAAGTTTTAGAGGGAGTATATAGGAATCACTGCGGCTGTCGGTCTGTTGAATCGTGTGGAGTGAACTACTTCTACAGTTTTCCAGATATTGATTTGAAACTTAATATACATGATGATCATGAAGTGTACACGATTTTAGAGTTTGGCTCGGTCATTTTCCATGAGTTATTGCCCTTGCACTTATTCAAAATTGCTATTTTCAGCATATGCAATCTTGTGGAGCGAACTACTTCTACAATTTTCCAGATGTCAATTGAAACTTTGTATATATGATCAACATGAAGTGTAGATGTGCGCGACACAATTTCAGTTCCATGCAGTATTACTGCCCTTGCACTTATTAAAAATTGCTATATTCAACATATGCAATCTGGTGGAGTACATATGCAATCTGGTGGAGTGAACTTCTTTTACTGTTTTGAAGATATTGAATTGAAACTTTGTAATAAACATGAATTAAGTGTACATGTGCGTGACACAGTTTTGGTGCTGCTCACTCAACAACGAACAAAACTATATCAGCATACATATATTTATCTTCAGTTTGTGTATAATACTTTGTAAAATAATAGGTAACTATTTAGCCATGTACATTTCGGTAACACATTGTCCTGGGAAGGGCCGTAACTAACATGGATAGAACTCGTGGCCCGACCCGTGTACATTTCTGTAACACATTGTCTTGGGAAAGGCCGTAACTAATGTGGATAGAACTTGTGGCCCGACCCGTGTACATTTCTGTAAACTAATATGGATAGAATTCGTGGCCCGACCCGTGTACATTTCTGTAAACTAATGTGGATAGAACTCGTGCCCCTTCCCATGTACATTTCTGTAAACTAATATCGATAGAACTCGTGGCCCGACCCGTGTACATTTCTGTAAACTAATGTGGATAGAATTCGTGGCCCGACCTGTGTACATTTCTGTAAACTAATGTGGATAGAACTCGTGGCCCGACCTGTGTACATTTCTTTAAACTAATATGGATAGAACTCGTGGCCCGACCCGTGTACATTTCTGTAAACTAATGTGGATAGAACTCGTGGCCCGACCTGTGTACATTTCTGTAAACTAATGTGGATAGAACTCGTGGCCCGACCTGTGTACATTTCTGTTAACTAATATGGATATAATTTGTGGCCCGACCCGTGTACATTTCTGTAAACTAATGTGGATAGAACTCGTGGCCCGACCCGTGTACATTTCTGTAAACTAATGTGGATAGAATTCGTGGCCCGACCCGTGTACATTTCTGTAAACTAATGTGGATAGAACTCGTGCCCCGACCTGTGTACATTTCTGTAAACTTATATGGATATAATTCGTGGCCCGACCCGTGTACATTTCAATAAACTAATATAGATAGAACTCGTGGCCCGACCCGTGTACATTTCTGTAAACTAATATGGATAGAATTCGTGGGCCGACCCGTGTACATTTCTGTAAACTAATGTGGATAGAACTCGTGGCCCGACCCGTGTACATTTCTGTAAACTAATGTGGATAGAATTCGTGGCCCGACCCGTGTACATTTCTGCAAACTACTGTGGATAGAATTCGTGGCCCGACCCGTGTACATTTCTGTAAACTAATGTGGATAGAACTCGTGGCCCGACCTGTGTACATTTCTGTAAACTAATATGGATAGAACTCGTGGCCCGACAAGTGTACATTTCTGTAACACATTGTCTTGGGGAGGGCCGTAACTAATGTGGATAGAATTCGTGGCCCGACCCGTGTACATTTCTGTAAACTAATATGGATAGAATTCGTGGCCCGACCCGTGTACATTTCTGTAAACTAATGTGGATAGAACTCGTGGCCCGACCCGTGTACATTTCTGTAAACTAATATGGATAGAATGCGAGGCCCGACCCGTGTACATTTCTGTAAACTAATGTGGATAGAACTCGTGGCCCGACCCGTGTACATTTCTGTAAACTAATATGGATAGAATTCGTGGCCCGACCCGTGTACATTTCTGTAAACTAATATGGATAGAATTCGTGGCCCGACACGTGTACATTTCTGTAAACTAATATGGATAGAACTCGTGGCCCGACCCGTGTACATTTCTGTAACACATTGTCTTGGGAAGGGCCGTAACTAATGTGGATAGAATTCGTGGCCCGACCTGTGTACATTTCTCTAAACTAATGTGGATAGAACTCGTGGCCCGACCTGTGTACATTTCTGTAAACTAATATGGATAGAATTCGTGGCCCGACCCGTGTACATTTCTCTAAACTAATGTGGATAGAACTCGTGGCCCGACCTGTGTACATTTCTGTAAACTAATATGGATAGAATTCGTGGCCCGACCCGTGTACATTTCTGTAAACTAATGTGGATAGAACTCGTGGCCCGACCCGTGTACATGTCTGTAACACATTGTCTTGGGAAGGGCCGTAACTAATGTGGATAGAACTCGTGGCCCGACCTGTGTACATTTCTGTAAACTAATATGGATAGAATTCGTGGCCCGACCCGTGTACAGTTCTGTTAACTAATGTGGATAGAACTCGTGGCCCGACCCGTGTACATTTCTGTAACACATTGTCTTGGGATGGGCCGTAACTAATGTGGATAGAACTCGTGGCCCGACCTGCGTACATTTCTGTAAACTAATATGGATAGAATTCGTGGCCCGACTTGTGTACATTTCTGTAAACTAATGTGGATAGAACTCGTGGCCCGACCCGTGTACATTTCTGTAACACATTATCTTGGGAAGGGCCGTAACTAATGTGGATAGAACTCGTGGCCCGACCCGTGTACATTTCTGCAAACTACTGTGGATAGAATTCGTGGCCCGACCCGTGTACATTTCTGTAAACTAATGTGGATAGAACTCGTGGCCCGACCTGTGTACATTTCTGTAAACTAATGTGGATAGAATTCGTGGCCCGACCCGTGTACATTTCTGCAAACTACTGTGGATAGAATTCGTGGCCCGACCCGTGTACATTTCTGTAAACTAATGTGGATAGAACTCGTGGCCCGACCTGTGTACATTTCTGTAAACTAATATGGATAGAACTCGTGGCCCGACAAGTGTACATTTCTGTAACACATTGTCTTGGGGAGGGCCGTAACTAATGTGGATAGAATTCGTGGCCCGACCCGTGTACATTTCTGTAAACTAATATGGATAGAATTCGTGGCCCGACCCGTGTACATTTCTGTAAACTAATGTGGATAGAACTCGTGGCCCGACCCGTGTACATTTCTGTAAACTAATATGGATAGAATGCGTGGCCCGACCCGTGTACATTTCTGTAAACTAATGTGGATAGAACTCGTGGCCCGACCCGTGTACATTTCTGTAAACTAATATGGATAGAATTCGTGGCCCGACCCGTGTACATTTCTGTAAACTAATATGGATAGAATTCGTGGCCCGACACGTGTACATTTCTGTAAACTAATATGGATAGAACTCGTGGCCCGACCCGTGTACATTTCTGTAACACATTGTCTTGGGAAGGGCCGTAACTAATGTGGATAGAATTCGTGGCCCGACCTGTGTACATTTCTCTAAACTAATGTGGATAGAACTCGTGGCCCGACCTGTGTACATTTCTGTAAACTAATATGGATAGAATTCGTGGCCCGACCCGTGTACATTTCTCTAAACTAATGTGGATAGAACTCGTGGCCCGACCTGTGTACATTTCTGTAAACTAATATGGATAGAATTCGTGGCCCGACCCGTGTACATTTCTGTAAACTAATGTGGATAGAACTCGTGGCCCGACCCGTGTACATTTCTGTAACACATTGTCTTGGGAAGGGCCGTAACTAATGTGGATAGAACTCGTGGCCCGACCTGTGTACATTTCTGTAAACTAATATGGATAGAATTCGTGGCCCGACCCGTGTACAGTTCTGTTAACTAATGTGGATAGAACTCGTGGCCCGACCCGTGTACATTTCTGTAACACATTGTCTTGGGATGGGCCGTAACTAATTTGGATAGAACTCGTGGCCCGACCTGCGTACATTTCTGTAAACTAATATGGATAGAATTCGTGGTCCGACCCGTATACATTTCTGTAAACTAATGTGGATAGAACTCGTGGCCCGACCCGTGTACATTTCTGTAACACATTATCTTGGGAAGGGCCGTAACTAATGTGGATAGAACTCGTGGCCCGACCTGTGTACATTTCTGTAAACTAATATGGATAGAATTCGTGGCCCGACCCGTGTACATTTCTGTAAACTAATGTGGATAGAACTCGTGGCCCGACCCGTGTACATTCCTATAAATTAATGTGGTTAGAATTCGTGGCCCGACCCGTGTACATTTCTGTAAACTAATGTGGATAGAACTCGTGGCCCGACCAGTGTACATTTCTGTAACACATTGTCTTGGGAAGGGCCGTAACTAATGTGGATAGAACTCGTTGCCCGACCCGTGTACATTTCTGTAAACTAATATGGATAGAATTCGTGGCCCGACCCGTGTACATTTCTGTAAACTAATGCTGATAGAACTCGTGGCCCGACCCGTGTACATTTCTGTAAACAAATATGGATAGAATTCGTGGCCCGACCCGTGTACATTTCTGTAAACTAATGTGGATAGAACTGGTGGCCCGACCTGTGTACATTTCTGTTAACTAATATGGATAGCATTCGTGGCCCGACCCGTGTACATTTCTGTAAACTAATGTGAATAGAACTCGTGGCCCGACCCGTGTACATTTCGTAACACATTGTCTTTAAAGGGCCGTAACTAATGTGGATAGAACTCGTGGCCCGACCTGTGTACATTTCTGTAAACTAATATGGATAGAATTCGAGGCCCGACCCGTGTACATTTCTGTAAACTAATGTGGATAGAACTCGTGGCCCGACCTGTGTACATTTCTGTAAACTAATATTGATAGAATTCGTGGCCCGACCCGTGTACATTTCTGTAAACTAATGTGGATAGAACTCGTGGCCCGACCCGTGTACATTTATGTAACACATTGTCTTGGAAAGGGCCGTAACTAATGTGGATAGAACTCGTGGCCCGACCTGTGTACATTTCTGTTAACTAATATGGATAGAATTCGTGGCCCGACCCGTGTACATTTCTGTAAACTAATGTGTATAGAACTCGTGGCCCGACCCGTGTACATTTCTGTAAACTAATGTGGATAGAATTCGTGGCCCGACCCGTGTACATTTCTGTAAACTAATGTGGATAGAACTCGTGGCCCGACCTGTGTACATTTCTGTAAACTAATATGGAAAGAATTCGTGGCCCGACCCGTGTACATTTCTGTAAACTAATGTGGATAGAACTCGTGGCCCGACCCGTGTACATTTCTGTAAACTAATGTGGATAGAACTCGTGGCCCGACCCGTGTACATTTCTGTAAACTAATATTGATAGAACTCGTGGCCCGACCCGTGTACATTTCTGTAAACTAATATGGATAGAATTCGTGGCCCGACCCGTGTACATTTCTGTAAACTAATATGGATAGAATTCGTGGCCCGACCCGTGTACATTTCTGTAACACATTGTCCTGGGAAGGGCCGTAACTAATGTGGATAGAACTTGTGGTCCGACCCGTTTGCATACTTATAAGGCAATAAAATATGTTTAAATCAAATACATATGTTTTAATTTGCTGGAAATCTAAATAAAGCAGACAAGATAAAAATAAAGTCCACACCTATGGCAAGCCAATTGTCCAATAATTACGTGAACCAGGTCAAAAAACTAGCATTAAAGATCGTAAAACCAGGTTTATCGAATACTAACCTATATTTTCGAGCGAAAACATAGGATAACGGGCGTAAACCATAGTTTATGCTCGTGAACCCAGGTTTACGTTCGATAAACTAGGTTTCTCGATTGAACTAAGAATTTCGGTCGTTATCCTAAGTTCACGAGCGTGAACCTGTGTTTACGGGCGTGAACCTGGATTCACGAGCGTGAACCCCAGTTTAGGAACGTGAACCTATGTTTACGACCGTGAACTTGGGTTTACGACCGTGAACATGGGTTTATGACCGTGAACATAGGTTCACGCTCGTGAACATAGGATAACGACCGAAAATCATAAATTTGTTCGAGAAACCTAGTTTATCGGACGTAAACCTAGGTTCACGTTCGTAAACTATGGTTCACGCTCGTAAACCCAAGTTCACGGTCGTAAACATAGCTCCACGTTCGTAAACTATGGTTCGCGCTCGTAAACATAGGTTCACGTCCGTAAACTATGGTTCACGGTCGTTTAATTAGGTTCACGCTCGTAAACTATAGTTCACGTTCATAAACTATGGTTCACGGTCGTGATTGGGTATGCTCGTAAATCACAGATACCGGTCCAAAAGCATAGTTACAAGTCGATAAACCCGGTTTTACGAATGTGAACCTATGTTTACGAGCCTGAACCTATGTTTACGAGCGTAAACCATAGTTTACGAGCATAAACTATAGTTCACGGTCGTAAACATAGGTTCACGGTCGTAAACATGGGTTCACGACATTTCACTGTCGTGAACCCATGTTCACGCCCGAAATTCATAGTTGATTTGATAATCCTAATATATGAATTTCGGTCGTTATCCTATGTTTACGAGCGTGAACCGAGGTTCACGAGCGTGAACCGGGGTTCACAAGCGTTAACCATAGTTTACGAATGTGAACCTATGTTTACGACCGTGAACTTGGGTTAACGAGCCTGAACCTACGTTTACGAGCGTGAACTATGGTTTACGGACGTTATCCTATGTTTTCGCTCGAAAGTATAGGTTAACATGCTTTTACGTTCGAAATCTAGTTTATCGATCGTTAATCCTAGTTTTTCGACCGTGAACCTGGAACCTGGGATCACGTAATTATTGGACAATTGGCTTGCCATACACACCCTTCCCCTCAAAAGCCCACACCCGTCCCCTCAAACTTGAAACTATATGTGTCATTGGTGCATATTTCTGTTGCATATTACTTGTTTTGAAATCTACCTTTATTGAACTGGATATCCAAATAGCTGTCAATGTCCGATGAAAGGCACGAGTGAGATAGGGGTTCCAAGGGTCGGCGGTCCCTTGGTAAGGGTGTCAAGGGCGAAGCCCCACAGAAGTCTGAGATGGTTTGTGATTGAATTTCATGAATTTAAGCTTATATATACAAAGTCTTTACAAGAGAAACAACTGCTGGTTTAACATGGTACTGAGGAGACCATTTGGGGTCATGCGTGAGAACAGGAAAGGTATGCGTATGAGCGTGATTTAACAGGAAAATGCGTGTCTCACGGGTCTTACAACCAATGTGCGAGACTTGACAGGTATGTATCCACAGTTTTATGTCCATTTTTAATGATTTGACAATTCAATATAGTGACATAGTGGTGTGCTTGAATAAGGGTGAAAGAATCATCAAAATCGGATGATAAACAAAGAAGATATGATCATTTGAAGTTTCTGTTGAAACGGATAAGGAAGCGGCCATTTTGAGAGCTATGACATCACGGTTCTAAATGATCTAAATGACCATATAAGGAATATTTATAAATATGAAAATTTACTGATTTATAGGGATAAAATGACCACAACTGTATTAAAAAATATGTAATACTTAATGGCAGTAATGCTTCATATGACCAGTAAAAAAATTCATTCATTTGCAGTGATTTTCTTTGTTTTAAATGATATTGATCAATATTCCATATATGGTAATATGGAACTATGACGTCATAGTTCTAAAAATGGCGGCTCCCATATTTGTTTTAGAACAACCTTTAAATGGTCATATCTCTTTTGTTTATCAACCGATTTTGATAATTCTTTCAGAACTCTCAATAACAGAGCCTGTTTGGCTGTGTCGCTACATTCCCTTTAATATATTTAATAGGTCAAGCATCACATCCTGGAAAGCGAGATAAACATTGTAAAAACCCGATCTTTACCACTTTCTGTTTTATTCCAAGTTAGATTATTTTATAAACCCATGTGTAGTTACTAAACATGACGGATAGTGTAATATGACCTAGATTCTGATCGACAAATTTTACATATTGTCTTATGATAAAAACATACCAATATGACCTAGATTCTGATCGACATAACTAGACATGTGTCCATGGGACACGGATACCCCCACTGAACAAGAGGCCCAAGAGGGCCTGTATACGCTCTACTGGCTCTAGATAAAGTTTATGTATAAGGGGCCATAACTCTTTTTTCAAATATCGTTCAACCAGAACATGGTGAAGACATACGCAACTAGGCTTGGTACTGATTGTCCCTGACAAGTTTCGCTGAAATCCAGCCAGAGGTTCAGGAGAACTAGTCTGTACAAAGTTAGTGTATTAAAACCTTTAAGGGGACATAACTCTGCCAAAATACATTTAACCAAAACACGGCAATGACTGGTGCAACTAGGCTTGGTACTGATCATCCCCATCAAGATTCGTTGAAATCCAGCAAGGAGTTCAGAAGAGACTAATCTGGACAACGTTTGGCTATTAAAACCTTTAAAGGGCCATAACTCTGCCAAAAATCATTCAACCCGAATATGGCGAAGATATGCATAACTAGGCTTGATACTGATCATCCTTTTCAAGTTTCGTTAAAATCCAGTCAGGGGTTCAGGAGAACTAGCCCGGAAAATATTTGTGTATCAAAAACCTTTAAAGGGCCATAACTCCCATCAAAAATCTGTTAACCGGAATGCCACGATGATATGCACAACTATGCTTGCTGCTAATCATCCCTGTAAAGTTTCGTTGAAATGTGGGGAGGCGTTCAGGAGAACTAGTCCAGACAAAGTTTATGTATTAAAACCTTTAAAGGGCCATAACTCTGCCAAAAATCATTCAACCGGAACACGGCAATGATTTGCACAACTAGACCTGATACTGATCATCCTTGTCAAGTTTCGTTAAAATCCAGTCAGGGGTTCAGGAGAACTAGCCCGGAAAATGTTTGTGTATCAGAAACCTATAAAGGGCCATAACTCCACCAAAAATCTGTTAACTGGAACGCGACGATGATATGCACAACTATGCTTGGTGCTGATCATCCCTGTAAAGTTTGGTTGATATGTGAGGAGACGTTCAGGAGAACTAGTCCAGACAAAGTTTGTGTATTAAAACCTTTAAAGGGACATAACTCCGCCAAAATCATTCAACCAGAACACGATGACGACATGTACAACTAGGCTTGGTACTGATCATTCTTGAAAAGTTTCACTGAAATCTGGCCAAATGAAGGCCCTTTCTTCTTAATGAGGCCAAAATATAGCATCAGTATTCTCCCCAGGAATTTCTCAAGGCATGTCGCCTTTATCAGAGAAAATATGCTTCAGAGTGTATCCTTATACCTGACATCTGTATGTAAGGGTAGTTTGTCAGAAAGACACTTGATTTATATAAACAAGAGGCTAGCGATTCTATATATTGCGTTTTAAATTTATTTGAGCTAATCAAAAATGAAATAATTGAAATGTGTTACGTCTTTTCAAAATTAAGGCATGTTGCAAAAGCATTTTGGCTGTGAAGGCATGTTGAATGTGACATGCCTTAATAGCCTGGGGAGAACACTGAGCATATTTCAGAAAATCAAGGGCCATAACTCCGGTGTAAATGGTCCAATCTGGCTGGTATTGAAATTTGTTGGAGCTTTCATTGATAGTAACAATCTGGTACAGTTTGGTAAAGATCGGATGAAAAATGAAAGCCCTATCGTATTAACGAGGCAAAATAGAGCATATTTAACTAAATCAAGGGCCATAACTCCGCTGGCTGGTTTTCGAACTTGTCCAAGCTTTCATTGATATTAACAATCTGGTAACGTTTGGTAAAGATCGGATGAAAAATGAAGACCCTATCGTCTTAACGAGGCAAAATATAGCCTTTTTAACTAAATCAAGGGCCATAACTCCGCTGATACTGGTCCGATCTGGCTGGTTTTCGAACTTGACCGAGCTTTCATCGCCAATAACAATCTGATAAAGGTTGGTAAAGTTCGGATGAAAAATGAAGGCCCTATCGTCTTAACAAGGCAAAATATAGCATTTTGAACTAAATCAAGGTCCATAACTCCGCTGTTACTGGTCCGATATGAATGGTTTTCGAACTTGTCCGAGCTTTCATTGATATTAACAATCTGATAAAGTTTGGTAAAGATTGGATGAACAATGAAGCCCCTATTGTCTTAACGAGGCAAAATATAAAAAATTTAACTAAATCAAGGGCCGTAACTCCGCTGTTACTGGTCCGATATGGCTGGTTTTCGAACTTGTTCGAGCTTTCGACGACATTAACAATTTGATAAAGTTTGGTAAAGATCGGATGAACAAAGAAGCCCCTATCGTCTTAACGAGGCAAAATATAGCATTTTAACTAAATCAAGGGCCATAACTCCGCTGTTACTAGTCCGATATGGCTGGTTTTCGATCTTGTCCGAGCTATCATTGATATTAACAATCTGATAAAGTTTAATAAAGATTGGATGAAAAATGAAGGCCCTATCGTCTTAACGAGACAAGATATAGCATTTTTAACTAAATGAAGGGCCATAACTCTGCTGTTACTGGTCCGATCTGGCTGGTTTTCGAACTTGTCCGAGCTTTCATTGATATTAACAATCTGTTTAAGTTTGGTAAAGATCGGATGAAAAATGAAGGCCCTATTGTCTTACGAGACAAAAGTTAACAGACGACGGACGGACGACGGACGACGGACAACACACCATCCCATAAGCTCTGCTGGCCCTTGGCTTTTGACGCAGAAACGATATGCACATCTGGACATCATAGGTAAGCATCCTGTAAAGTTTCCAAGCAATCATTTGAAAAGTGTGGGAGGAGATAGACACACAAGATATTTTCACGTACAATTGGATGAAAAAGGGGCCATAACTCTGTTAATACTGGGTTGATTTTGACGCAGAAACGTTATGCACATCTTGACATCATAGTTAAGCATCCTGTCTAGTTTCCAAGCAATCGGTTGAAATGTGTGGGAGGAGATAAACACAAACTTTTCGGGACGGAAGGACAGACAGACATGGCTAACGCTATATGCCCCCCTCACCATTCGGTGTTGGGGCCATAAAAACATACCGATATGACCTAGATTCTGATCGACAAATAGTCCATATTGTCTTATGATAAAAACATACCAATAGTTTTTTTTTACCAATTTCAAAAGAATGAAATTTTAATAGGTGAAAATATTCATTAATTTAAATACTTTAATGAAACCACAGACATATACTGAGCAACTCTTCTAACTAGACTATTTTTATTTTGCAATATTTTTTTTATTTTAAGTCGTACACAGTTAAAATGTATTACTCATACATTTGACCATTCACTCTGTATGTGTGTAAAGAAAAACTGGGTCGATATCTGTCACATTACCTCACACGAAATGCGCGTGCGTTTTGTGAAAATTTGCTTTTTTGAATTTTCTCGTGCTAATTTTTTTTTTTATAATCAAATTGTTATAGCCAAACGATATCCACACAATAAAAACACAATATTTTAAAAATGCGAAGACTAAATATGGAAGAACGAGCGCGAGCAATTGGCATGGTCCAGGCTGGGATGTTTCACTATCAGGTATTGTAATTATTTGACTTACTTTTACGTACTGTTTGTGACTTTCGAATTGCCCGCTCGATTTGGAAAAAATGAAATTGTGATTTTAAATTTCAATAAATTTTGTTGAAATTAAGGAATAAAATGTGAAACATGTTAATGTTGTTGTCTGTACAATTTCAGATAATTTCACTCACTAATAAAGATTATAGAGCCGATTATATTATATACGTAGTCTAGTTAGAAGAGTTGCTCAGTATATAAGGTAGAATGCAAATTTTTAGTCCCCCACCGGTCCCAGGGCTATAAGTTTGCACCCCGTCCATCCTTCCATCCTTCTGAAATGCTTGTCCGGGCCATATTTTCAATACTATAAGACTTGAGATGCCAATCTGGGTATGTGGATACATCTTGGGATAGTGGTGTCGCGTACCTAAATAAGGTCACTGTGACCTTGACCTGTGACCTCTGTCATAGAAAATGCTTATCCGGACCGTATTTTCAATATTATAACACTTAGAGATACCAAACTTGGGACAGCGGTGTGTTGCGTACCAAAATAAGGTTATTGTGACCTTGACCTGTGACCTCTGTCATAGAAAATGCTTGTCCGGATGGTATTTTCAATACTATAACACTTAGAGACAACAAACTTGGTATGTGAATACATCTTGGGATAGCGGTGTCGCGTACCAAAATACCTTGATCTCTGACCTCCATCACAGAAAATGTCTGGAAAATGTTTTGTCTGGGCCAGTGGGGGACTATGGACTGCTCTGCAATTCTTGATGCTCTTGTATTTATCGTGTTCGATCATTTCCAAATTTCTGTTTTCATACTTTTTTATATATCACAGTAGCGTTGCCTGTGCAGTGCGTCTTCCCGTGCTTGCAATCAGAACTGTTATTCATTCTGATATTTGGAGATTGCTGAGCTCGATATTTATAGATATCGGTGGTATGTTCTCAAATACTTTTATTTCCTTACTTGAATAGGTGGTTCCACTTCTCCAGCCTTTAAAGGTTCTGAGTAATCTGTTTAATCACCCTTAGGATATGTTGTCTGCTTTTTAATTTAGTCTTTTGACTTACCTGTGGTACGTAGGCTTTATAACCTCTGCTCCCAACTAAATTCCATTCTGTTTATTTTGCCCATTGTTTTCTCAGTTTGGGCGAAACGTTTTGTTAGAAACTGGGACCATACACCGCTGACCATGGAATGGTGTGAAAATACCGCACTGCAGGTTCCATGTTCATCGTCATATGCATACCATCTTCGGGATGGCTCAAATCTCTGTAGTACTGACTTTTTAAATATTGAGTTCTGCGCAAGAACTTTTCACTACCATTCATGAACAGTCTCAAACCGAGACTGCAATATGTTTTGCATTTATCGTGTTCGACGATTTTCAAATTTCTCTTTTTATACTTTTTTTTGCAAAATTATCTTGTTTATTTATTAAAGTAAAAATGTATATCATGGTAAATACAACTTACCAACTAAAAACTGATCATACAACATTTTGCATTGGATTTCGCCAAGCAAAATACATTTAAGGCTATTATTTACTTTTTTCCTATTATTGATAAATTATTTGTTTTAAAAGCACCAGAAAGGTGTTCCATGGAACACTTGTGTCGCCTGCCAAGTGCATATGTCAGCAAGTACAATATAACTATAAAGTTTGAAGACAGGAGGTGAAATCTTTCATGAATTATGAAGCATATTTTTTTTAAATTGTTAAAGTTTATGAAAAGGGGCATAACTCTGCACTGGACAATTGATAAAAAAATAAAAGTTATGATCTAGGTGAGGTTGTAGGTTAAAGTTTTATGAAAAGGGGCATACCTCTGCCAAAATGAAAGTTACTAGACATGTCAAGGGCATTGAATACTTGATAAAGAAGAACTGTATGAAGTTTTATCACCATAGGTCAATATTTTGCCAAGTTATGAGCCAGGTTTGAGTTTTATGAAAAGGGGCATTACTCTGCCAAAATGAAAGTCAGAATTATTGGACATTTGCAACGACATTCCTTGGCGTGAGAACTGACTTGAATTGAGTTTTAAGGCGCACCAACACATGAAAGGTTATATGGCACCTAACAGGCATGAACATGTCAGGCTCATCCTCCATGTACATCGAGATAAAATATGGAGAATGGGCCTAGGACCTTCTCACCCTGAACTGCAGAGTTGCTGCAAATTCTATTGTAGACACTCCATTTATGTTGGAGCCACGTTTATTGTTTTTCTGCCACTGCTCTTAGTGATGTGAGCGAGATGGCACCTGAAACAATGCAGGGGTCATGATGAAGACCTTTAATGAGCCTTGGCATGAGATGAAGGTGTTGTGAAGTTTCAAGAACATATGTCAAATACTTTTCAAGTTATTGCCAGTATGAGCTTGGTTAAAATTTCAAGTTATGGCCAAGGTTAGGTTGCAGGTTAAAGTGTTACGGATGGAAGGACGACAGACAAAGTGATCCCTCAGTGTCAGCCATGCTACGCAGGCAATATAAAACTAGGTATCTACAGGGATGCATTAAGAAATAAACAAGAAATGTCACAGTAAGTGACAAATGCCCCCCAGTATGACCTTGACCTTGGAGCAATATGAACCCAACAGATACATTTAAAAATAATTAAAAAAAAACAACAAATTATTAAAAGAAAAAAAAAATAACAAAATTAAATTAATTAAAAAAAAATCATTAAAAAATGAATGAAATAAAATTAAAAGAAAATCAATAATAAATAATAAAAAAAATCAAAAAAAAAAAAAAAAATATTAAAAAAAAATCAAAAAAAAATCACAAATTATAAAAAATCACAAAAATAAAAAGAAATAACTGGGGAAAAAAAAGAATGAAAAAAATATTTATTTTTTATTTAAAACAAGTTATTTGAAAATCCATCCAGGAATGACAGAGTTATTGTCTGACACAATTTGACCTTTGACCTCTTAAGTGTGACCTTGATCTTGGGGCCACAGACCTGGATTTGTGCTCGACATATCATATCAAGTTAATTCAAAATCCTTCAAGAAATACCAGAGTTATTGACCGGACATGATTTGACCTTTGACCACTAAGTGTGACCTTGACCTTGGAGCGGCGGACCTTGATTTTGTGCGCGACATGTAGTCTGGTTGTGCTGAGCAATTGTGCCAAGTAATTTGAAAATCTGTCCATGAATGTCAGAGTTATTAATCGGACACGAAAGCACTTTGTTTTGACCTTTGACCTCTATGTGTGACCTTGACCTTGGAGCCACGGACCTAGGTTTTGTGCGCAACACGTCGTCTAGTTGTGGTGAGAAATTGTGCCAAGTTATTTAAAAATCTGTCCATGAATGTCAGAGTTATTAACCGGACACGAAAGCACTTTGTTTTGACCTTTGACCTCTAAGTGTGACCTTGACCTTGGAGCCACGGACCTGGATTTTGTGCGCGCCACGTCGTCTTGTTGTGGTGAGCAATTGTGCGAAGTTATTTGAAAATCCGTCTAATATTGTCAGAGTTATGAAGCGGACACGATTGTACAGACGGACTGGGACGAACGGACAGACAGTGCGACTACTATATGCCACCCTTTGGGGGCATAAAAAGTATATCAATCTGTTTCTTCTAGAGCTAGCAAAGAGAACAGCTGGAGTGATTAAAACAATCCTGTTCCTAATGCACCTATCGATGTTTTCCCCCACCGGTGAGGGCTGCAGGCATACCCAGAGAAATTGGGACAAATGTACAAATTGACTGTCTAATTCTCATCCATAGCAATATTTATGTCTATTTCCCCAGGGTCTACCAATATACTCAATATCAAATAACCCCATGTTGGTACCAGATTCTTTCTAATTTCCTACCCCGGTGTCATCAGTGATGTCCAATCCCCGGGGTATGCCTGCCGCTCCCCCAGTGGGGGAAAACATTGATAGGTGCATAACAGTGTAGCAGATAAAACAACAAACACTCTTATCCATGTTTGGACAGCATTTTGATGTAGATGAAACAAGCTGTATATAACAATAATGAAGGTGATGAAAAGAATATATTTTGTAACCTACTACAACAACCTTAAACATCTAATACCATATGAATGTTTATTATAACAAAGCAGATATTATATCAGCAAGTTTTCTATTTCATTCAATTACCCTGACTCACAGTCATCTTCTGGAATATATGCTACAATACGTAAGACTCCAGTCCCAGGCAACGTAACTTTATACAAGTTTACATCTTATTAAAAATCACAGCTTCTGACCCCGACTGTTGCCATGGAGATTATTGTGTATAAGATACATGTTCAGGGTTTCCTTGTAATAATTGCACAAGTCCACATGCCCGTGTTATTGTTTGGGACGCATGTTTCAACTAAAGCATTTTCAGCATTCACATGAACACTTTTAAAAATACTTTCATCAATTATATTTCATTGGGATTGGAATTTTTAGTGGAAGATAAAAAATACCTTTAAATGGGCACCCTGGTAGGGAGAGATTGGAGGCGTGTCTCATCAATTACACCGGCTATACAGGCCTGATATTACAGTGAATGACTCTGATATTACAGTGAATGACTCTGAAATTACAGTGAATGACTCTGATATTACAGTGAATGACTCTGATATTACAGTGAATGACTCTGAAATTACAGTGAATGACTCTGATATTACAGTGAATGACTCAGATATTACAGTGTGAATGACTCTGATATAACAGTGAATGACTCTGATATTACATCTGATATTACAGTGAATGACTCTGATATTACAGTGTGAATGACTCTGATATAACAGTGAATGACTCTGATATTACAGTGAATGACTCTGATATTACAGTGAATGACTCTGATATTACAGTGAATGACTCTGATATAACAGTGAATGACTCTGATATAACAGTGAATGACTCTGATATTACAGTGAATGACTCTGATATAACAGTGAATGACTCTGATATTACAGTGAATGACTCTGATATTACAGTGAATGACTCTGATATAACAGTGAATGACTCTGATATAACAGTGAATGACTCTGACATTACAGTGAATGACTCTGATATTACAGTGAATGACTCTGATATAACAGTGAATGACTCTGATATTACATCTGATATTACAGTGAATGACTCTGATATTACAGTGTGAATGACTCTGATATAACAGTGAATGACTCTGATATTACAGTGAATGACTCTGATATAACAGTGAATGACTCTGATATTACATCTGATATTACAGTGAATGACTGATATTACAGTGTGAATGACTCTGATATAACAGTGAATGACTCTGATATTACATCTGATATAACAGTGAATGACTCTGATATTACAGTGTGAATGACTCTGATATAACAGTGAATGACTCTGATATTACATCTGATATTACAGTGAATGACTGATATTACAGTGAATGTCTCTAAAAAGCACAAGTAAACAACTCACTCTGCAAGCAGCCAACTCAAAAATGTGCTTACAAATCAGCTACGAGTATTTCAACGTTTTTCAATCCAAACTATATAACTTCTTTATTTTATTGGAACTGTGAAATGTTGTTGTTTCGGTATTATTCATGTTTTACTCTACTCTTTTATTTTCCTCTAATTTGTACTGCACTGTTTATCACATAAAAAAGAATTGCTATGAACTTTGCACCAAAATAAATGTAATCTGATGACTAAACAGAACTTCACACTGCCAAGTTATCAATGTTAAATGAAAATTAATTGCCAATTATAGTTGGTTTGGAGAAACAGGTATATATACTGCAGTACACAAGATAAGCGTATAATTTGGACATGTAAGTTAGGATGACATTGTGTTCGGAATAAAAATTCAGAAACAAAACGTAACTGTACAAAATATTGTTAGGAATGACTGGACATGATGGAGATAATATGATAAGGAATTACATCGTATATAGTTATGACTAAGGAGCATACATCACTGAGCCTGAGGAGGGAATATTCAATTTTCATGGGTGGGGTACAGAAGTGGATGGTGATGTTTCTGATTCTGATGTGGAAATGGCAGAGATGATTTGTTATCAGGAACACATGAATAGACACAGATACAAACATCCAATCTCAGAGTGCTGCTATGGAGGTTTACACACAATTAGAACTACAGTTGCCTATCTCTAAGCCATAACGCTAGTGTCATCTGCTGTTAACACTACCATGTGTATTTGTGTACACATCTCAGTTCATAACCCCACAGGCTCCTCCCCTATATTTCAAATTTCTGTCAGTTGGGTTTAAAAAAACAAGGAATAAGAAATACTTTTTCACAAATATGTTTTTACCAATACAATTGTTTAGTATCAATTCTGTGCCAAATATTTTTTGAGGTGGAATTTTCAGTATTTTGAAAAAGGACTCCCTGATTTAACCCTGTATAAAGTCAGTTCTGTGCCAAATATTGGATTTTTTTTTAGGTGGAATTTTCAATATTTTGAAAAAGGACTCCCTGATTTAACCCTGTATAAAGTTAAAAAAACCTGCCCCAGCTCCATCTAGTGGCTATATTTCTAGTGGCCGATTTTCAAAACTAAATTAAAGGCCCAACTGCCGTATAAAACGGCAGTTGGGCCTTAAATTTAGTTTTGAAAATCGGTTGAGAAATAAATATTTTACATATAAAATACTTTTTGAAAGGGCTTTTCCCACGTAAGCTTATAGTTCCTGGAGCAGCAGAAAATCGGAAAATCTTAAATAGCTTTAGTTAGCTTTGATACTTTACGATAAAAGTGTCGGGGTGTTGATTTATTTAACACATTAGAACCATTTTTGGATAGAAATTTTGATGGAGCAGAATTTGCATTGAAAATGTCCAATCAGTAAACAAATTTCGCACATGAAATTTTTAAATTTCAACTGATTTTGAGAAGTAAGGTATTTTATTTACCATTAAAAATGTCTGTTTCAGTGATATATAACTTTATTTTTTCACTGATTAAATTTTGACCTGAAAAGTGAAAAAAAATTGTTTGCTAGAAACAAGCTCACCCAAACAATAGTTAAAGTGACAATGTCCGTAACTTTTAGCTTATAAAACACACACTAATTATTATCGCAAACATTACACACTAATCATTATTGAATATTTACTAATTAAAAGCAAGACTGTTTGACGGAATTCAATTGCGGTACAAAAAAAAGAATACCCGCTTCGGGCGTTTGAACTCGCAGCCCAAACTAAAATTACACTCGAGCGTGAGCGTGAAGTAGCCGACATCGCTCCTACCTGAGCTAACCGGGCTATACATATTTCGCAATACATACTATGGTGAAAACCTAATGCGCAGTCACGTGATCGCAGGAAATGTAAATATGGGGGTCCCACTTTATTTACAAATAATTAAAAGCTTCTTCTTTTCAAACTCACGAATGTATTACTACAGACTTCTTAGGATCTATGCTCATGTTTTCATGTATACATTTCACTGAATAAAAGTCAGACGGTTATTTGGTTATGCTCAATATCTGCTTACTTACGGACAGTGTCCCTTTAATCTATAGACCAGTAAATTATCAAATAGCATTTAATATTAACTGTCCAGCACAATGCAGATCAAATCATTTAAATGTGTGTGTTCACACGTATGTGTGTGGGTGTGTTATAGTACTTTTAAATATGGAGAACTTTAGAATTTGTATGGTGTTTTATGTCATTTTCAACACATGTAAAGTTATATATGATGGTCAATTTTTTTGTGGTGGAGGCAGACCACCCACTTTTCCTGGGTAGAACCACTGTACACCTCCCGACATCCATAAGAATCGATACTTCCTCACATACACATCGAGCTCCCAGTGGGATTTGAACCCGCAGCTGTGAGGGGTCATAAGGTTTACATCAACGTCATTAACCCCTCGGCCACGGAGACACTTAGCTCATAATGAAATACCATTTTGATATTTGTTGCACTCGTTGTAAAATGAGGAGTCTATCCTGTCTAGCCTCTCCCAAATACCCAACAGGGAAAAAGAAGCTAATGCACACCTCAGGTACAGTAGAAAAATTACACTTGGTTTGTATGAAAACTGAATGAAGATTTTGCATCTACAAAAATGAGTAACTGCTAAATAAATGTTGATATCTTGCATACTTAAGATGGCACATGTTTTGTACCATAATTGTTTTGTTGTGAGCCCACTAACAACTAAAATCTCCAACATCAGGCAAGACTTGTCTTCTGCAGCAACTTTCCACAACAAGCTATAACTCGATTTCATCCCAATAACAGTGGATACTAACAACCTCCTATGTCTTTCTTATTTTTCCTGAAGTATCGAGTTTCTTCAGGATCAAATCCCTGTTCTTTGGCACCGAATACGGCCCAGGTTGGCGTCTTCGCCATGTAGTCTGTAGCAGAGAATGTCTTCTTTCTATCACTGTTAAATGCACGGACTAGCTCGTGAAACTTGGGGTAGTCTATCCACGTCCACCACTCACCTTCTACACGGAACTGAAATAAACAAGGGTTAATAATGGGATATCACATTAAAGGGTTCTACATTAACACTGTACTTTTCCTAAAACCTAAGTCTATCAATGAAGGTGATGAATACCCCCGCTTAAATTCTAAGTCAAGCAACAATGAGTGATGTAGAGGGACATTAGGTCATCAGTTGTTGAGTATATGAAGTCTGGGAACAACCAATTTACTATTTGAGGAATGCTAATAAAAATGTGTTGCACAATGGGACAAGAATATATTAGGCGACAGGAAGCGATGATTCCAATATAGCCCTCACTAGCTGGGGTATAATAATTTTGCTGACACGGACCTTAGTAATATTCTGGTTTTGATACAGGAATAAATCAAAGAACATACAAGTTTATACTGTTTAAATACTTAAGTAATTCAACTTGCATTGATGAAGATACATTGCTGAAATATCACATAGAGATGTAGTATAGGCACGATTGATCCTGGTTGCAGGCACCAGAAGTTTTAATGTAATATAGCAACGTGAAAATATCTAACTCAAGAATAGTCTTTAATATGTATTTTATTAAACTACTATCTAATTATATTTCACAATAAAACTATACACAGTTAAAAACCAGAGTAAATATTCAACTTTGATTAAATGTACAAGTTACAATTCGTAAGCAGTTCTAACGTTCAAAAGTGCGAGCTTAGCCGTCAAAATGAATCTGAATTAATATCTATCAATCTGTAAGTATCTCTGACCAGTCTATAAGAATCTGCACCAGTCTATAAGGATCTGCCGAATGAAGGCAATCTCGTATCTTATATAGCGTGACTATGTCCCACCTTTGAACTGTCACGTGTACCCTCGACCATGAACTCTAACCTCTGAAACTGGTTCTAGGATGCCAAATTTGGGGTTGATCGTACAAATCTCCTCTTTTTGGAGTAAACAAAATATTTAACTTACTTTCCAAAATGCTGATACAGGGTATTTATATAATTCTCCCAAAGTTGACCGGTCATTCCATTGTTTCAACAGACAAACCTCTACTTAACTAAAGGTTATTGTCATACTGTTACTAAATATATACTTAATTGGATTAATTAACTTTCATGCGCATCAGTCATGAACTTTCAGAGGAAATGGTCAAACCCAGGCCTCTACACAAACAACGTAATTAAGCTACTTCTGAGACAAATGACAGAGGCCGTGAATGAATGTTGGTCACCTAGTTTTTCATGTACATGTTATGATCAGCCATGGGTGCAGTATAATATCTTACTTTAAGACCCCCGAAGCTCACTATAACACAGAGATGACCGATGCTTAATTCATTATAAGCTATGATTGCTTAACAGGCATCACATTAGAAGCTGTATTTTATGGCTTTGCTGTCGTCCCGAAGGACTGATACATCCCCACTGGGACCATGGAATGTGAAATGTCATGAGTGTGGATACACATCTTGAACGGTAATGAGTGGACAAGGCTTATCATTATCAGGTCAAACTGTAAAGGGGTCATACTCTCATCATGGACAATCTACATGTGAAGGGGTCGTACTCTCATCATGGATAATCTACATGTAAAGGGGTCATACTCTCATCATGGACAATCTACATGTAAAGGTGTCATACTCCCATCATGGACAATCTACATGTAAAGGGATCGTACTCTCATCATGGACAATCTACATGTAAAGGTGTCATACTCCCATCATGGACAATCTACATGTAAAGGGGTCATACTCTCATCATGGACAATCTACATGTAAAGGGCTCATACTCCCATCATGGACAATCTACATGTAAAGGTGTCATACTTGCATCATGGACAATCTACATATAAAGGGGTCATACTCTCATCATGGACAATCTACATGTAAAGGGGTCATACTCTCATCATGGACAATCTACATGTAAAGGTGTCATACTCCCATCGTGGACAATCTACATGTAAAGGGGTCATACTCTCATCATGGACAATCTACATGTAAAGGGCTCATACTCCCATCATGGACAATCTACATGTAAAGGTGTCATACTTGCATCATGGACAATCTACATATAAAGGGGTTATACTCTCATCATGGACAATCTACATGTAAATGGGTCATACTCTCATCATGGACAATCTACATGTAAAGGTGTCATACTCCCATCATGGACAATCTACATGTAAAGGGGTCATACTTTCATCATGGACAATCTACATGTAAAGGGGTCATACTCCCATCATGGACAATCTACATGTAAAGGGGTCATACTCTCATCATGGACAATCGACATGTAAAGGGCTCATACTCCCATCATGGACAATCTACATGTAAAGGTGTCATACTTGCATCATGGACAATCTACATGTAAAGGGGTCATACTCTCATCATGGACAATCTACATGTAAAGGGGTCATACTCCCATCATGGACAATCTACATGTAAAGGGGTCATACTTTCATCATGGACAATCTACATGTAAAGGTGTCATACTTGCATCATGGACAATCTACATGTAAAGGGGTCATACTCTCATCGTGGACAATCTACATGAAAAGGGGTCGTACTCTCATCATGGACAATCTATATGTAAAGGGGTCGTACTCTCATCATGGACAACCTACATGTAAAGGGGTCGTACTCTCATCATGGAAAACCTACATGTAAAGGGGTCATACTCTCATCATGGACAATCTACATGTAAAGGGGTCGTACTCTCATCATGGACAATCTACATGTAAAGGTGTCATACTCCCATCATGGACAATCTACATGTAAAGGTGTCATACTTGCATCATGGACAATCTACATGCTCTCATCGTGGACAATCTACATGTAAAGGGGTCGTACTCTCATCGTGGACAATCTACATGTAAAGGGGTCGTATTCTCATCGTGCACAATCTACTTGTAAAGGAGTCGTACTCTATCGTGGACAATCTACATGTAAAGGGGTCGTTCTCTCATCGTGGACAATCTACATGTAAAGGGGTCGTACTCTCATTGTGGTCGTACTCTCATCATGGACAATCTACATGTAAAGGGGTCGTACTCTCATCATGGACAATCTACATGTAAAGGGGTCGTACTCTCATCATGGACAATCTACATGTGAAGGGGTCGTACTCTCATCATGGACAACCTACATGTAAAGGGGTCATACTCTCATCATGGACAATCTACATGTAAAGGGGTCGTACTTTCATCATGGACAATCTACATGTAAAGGGGTCATACTCTCATCATGGACAATCTACATGTAAAGGGGTCATACTCTCATCATGGACAATCTACATGTAAAGGGGTCATACTCTCATCATGGACAATCTACATGTAAAGGGGTCGTACTCTCATCTTGGACAATCTACATGTTAAGGGGTCATACTCTCATCGTGGACAATCTACATGTAAAGGGGTAATACGCTCATCATGGACAATCTACATGTAAAGGGGTCGTACTCTCATCATGGACAATCTACATGTAAAGGGGTCATACCCTCATCGTGGACAATCTAGGTGTAAAGGGGTCGTACTCTCATCGTGGACAATCTACATGTAAATGGGTCATACTCTCATCATGGACAATCTACATGTAAAGGGGTCATACTCTCATCGTGGACAATCTACATGTAAAGGTGTCATACTCTCATCGTGGACAATCTACATGTAAAGGAGTCGTACTCTCATCGTGGACAATCTTCATGTAAAGGGATCGTACTCTCATCGTGGACAATCTACATGTAAAGTTTCATCAGTGTGGTATAAGTCTTATATAATTATAAAGCAGACAAGATTTTGTCTACAGACTGAGACATACAGGACAAGGTTTTGTCTACAGACTGAGACATACAGGACAAGATATTGACTACAGACTGAGACATACAGACAACTGAATTAAATATACCCCCTAAACCTCATTTTACAGGGATATAGTAATAGATAACACCGACGAAATACATGTTTCTAACTGCAAAACTGAATAAATTTCCAAATAAGCGAGTCGAGGACATACAACAGAACTGCAGACATAGGTACAAACAACCAGGCCACACATGTAGAGGTCACAAACAACAGGCTATGTGGATCCGTCTTACCTTTTTGTGAGCGAGGAGTAAACAGTTGGAGTGTTCGTGTTCTGCAGCAATCTCATAGTCTGGCAACTCTTTGACAATCTGCTTCACAAACCCGACCACCTCCTCGTGCCAAGGGATGTTACTCATGGTGAGGCCCGAGGCCTTGGAGTCGCCACAGTAGGTTACGCCCTGGAATAGAATTGAATTGTTGTTATACAACTACTCAGCGCACATCTTGTATTTTACAGTAGTCACTTCCAAGGAATGGAAGAGGATACAAAAGAATACAGCATCAACTGACTATAAATACCAGGCAAGCAATGTTCTCCTGGTCACAAGGGTGTACACTGCAGATTGTGTAATCAGGTTTTATACAGATATTGATGTTCTTGCTAGGAACTTGTAAAAGAAGGTAACATAGCACAAATTAGTCGTTTCTAGAAACATGGAAAGAAAGGGTTTTAGACTATGTCCAAAATAGCCTTTTCTAGAAACCTGGGGGAAAAAAGGGCCCCTTCCAAAAGCCCAACTTTACATCGCCTTTTCTAGAACCATGGAATGAAAGGGCCCATTGCCCAACTTAGTGTATTTACTTGAATGTTTTAGCTATTTTAAACACAAACTTCCATTCAATATTTCACAAATTGCTTCTAATAAGAAGGTCCGCCTATCCGAGAATGTCCATTAGAAAGTTAATACGTAGATTTGCTGTGCATTGCCTAAAACAGCACTACTGGAAAATAAGCCAAGCTTTTGAATTTGTGCTTCGGTTTAATTGTGACCAAATTTCGCATGGATGATACTGAGGTCAATGCCTCTCAAAGTTATTCAAATTAGGTCAATACGACATTGTACCATTACCATATATGGTCAAAACCTTAAAAAATCTTCTTCTCAAGAACAGCTGGACAGATTACGACAGTTTTTCTTTAAAATGATCGCCAACGTCTAGACTCAAGTTTTTCAAATGAAATCCCCGGGGTCAAAAGTGGCCGTGCCCCGGGGGTCCAAAGTTTGTATATGGAGATTTTGCATGTTTTTCATAGACTTATATAGGAAAAAAATCTTCTCTGAAACCACAAGGCTCAGAGCTCTCATATATGATATGTAGCATCAGCTTATGGTCCTCTACCAAGTTTGTTCAAATGGTAACCCTGGGGTCAAATGTGGCCCCACACCAGGGGTCACAGTTTTACATAGACTTATAAAGGGAAAAACTTAAAAATTCTTCTTGTCTGAAACTACAAGAGCCAGAAGTTTCATATTTTGCATTTAGTATAATCTTATCGTCCTCTACCAAATTTGCTCAAATGGTGACCCTGGAGTCACATTTGTCCCTGCCCCATGGGTCACATGTTTTACACAGACTTGTATAGTGGGGGTCACAACTTGTATAGGGGAAAACTTTTAAAAAATATTTTTCTCTGGAATTCCAGAGCCAGAGGTTTAATATTTTGCATTTGCTATAAGCTTATGATCCTTTACCAAGTTTTTTAAAATGGTGACCCTGGGGTCACATTTGACCCCACCCCAGGGGTCACACATTTTACATAGACTTGTAGACTTGTATAGGGAAATACTTATTCTCTGTAACTACAAGAGTCAGAGTTTTAATACTTTGCATTTACGGTAGTATTAGCTTATGGTCCTCTACCAAGCTTGTTCAAATGGTGATCCTGGGGTCACACTTGGCCCCGTCACAGGGGTCACATGTTTTACATAGACTTATATAGGGAAAATCTTTAAAACATATTCTTCTCAGAAACCGCTTGGTCAATTCTGACCAAATTTCACATGTATGAACCTTTAATAGGTGAATGTTTTTCAAATTTGTTAAAATTAGGTCAATGGGAACCTAAGGCCATGGGTTCAAATTAGGTCACTGGGAACCTAAGTTTAATTCTTCATTTTTATTATTGCTTCCCGAGTGTTTGGATGCGTTTTTTTCTTTTGTTTAATTTTTATGAAGTTTGTATATAAAGATTTTGCATGTTTTACTCTTATGGTCCTCTACACATTTTGTTTAAATGGTGACCCTGGGTCATACCTGTCCCCACCCTAGGGGTCACAGAGATGTATAGAGAAAATCTTTATAAAGTCTTCTCAGAACCTGCTTGGTCAATTTCGACCAAACTTCACAAGGATGATCCTTAGGTGAATGTTTTTCAAATTTATTAAAATTAGGTCAACATGACATCCAAGATGGCCACCATATAAAATCTTTAAATTACGTCTTGTACACTGGGAACCTAGGCCGTGGGTTAAAATCTCAATGGAGGTAAACATTTTTTTTTTTTTAATTCTTCATGTTTTCCAGACTTATATAGGGAAAACTTAAAATATCTCTGAAACCACATTTATTTTTATTATTGTTTCCTGTTTGGTTGTTAAACTGTGAGCATGTGTTCATTTGCGAGGGGACAATTTTTTATCACTGCGAAGATCCTCAGGTGATTGATTCAGGGTCATTTTGGCCCTCTTATTTAGTCTGCGATTCACATTTCTATTTAAAACTGCAGTAAGAAAGACAATAAAACAAGATATTTTACCAAAAATACACTAAATTAAAACATTATGTTGAAAATAATAAAAAAACTGTTTTACCTGGCTTTTCATAATTAAATTAAAATTGGCAGTAAAGACAGTGTTTTATTCCCTTATATAAGTGGTACCGAAAAACGGTACCATTCCCAATGGCAAAAAGTATGTTTTTTCCCAGTTGGAGTTTATTTAAAGAGAAGAAGTGGGAACTATATTCTTTTAGGTGACGGTAATGAAATACTACAAGAGAATGTATACATGGTAATGGGTTTGCAGTGTATTTAAGCATACAATATTGCTTTTGTTCGATAGTGAAAAATTCCCAAATTACGGCAAAATGCCGCGAATTTTCCCAATTGAATGGGTACCGTTATCATTCCCAAAAGGGTGAAAAAAATCGCTGAAAATGCTTGTATTTGACAGATTAGGGCATTAAAACCACTTCGATTGAACAGAATTGTCACAAGCAGACATACAACATTCAGTCAAGAAGTTTGTACCTTAATCTCTATGAAATCTGGGTTGCCAATGGAGACCAACTTGGCATAGCTCTCAATCTCTTCTGTATTGAATGCCTTTACGAGTGTAAGTCTGTAGACCGTCCTCTGCCCCTTCTCAGACAAGGCTTTCAAACTTTCAAGGAATCTTTCCCAGAAGTCCTTGAACAACGGGCGATCAATCTTCTTCAGACTCTCCTTGGTGCTGGCGTCCACACTCACGTACAGCTGGGTGACAGGGGATAGGTTCCTGTGTATAGCATTAATACATACTGTACAGATGGATGGCAGGGGATAGGTTCCTGTGTATAGCATTAATACATGATGTACAGATGGGTGGTAGGGGATAGGTTCCTGTGTATAGCATTAATACATGATATACATATGGGTCAAAATCAGATAAAAGGAAATAATAACGTCCATCACTATAAAATTTTCAACTTCACAGTTTAGCTATAATTCCACTTGGATTAGATCAAGATTTATCCTAATTTTTGATTTATGCCCAAAAAAAGATAGTTTATCAATCCAATTAGTTTGTTTCTGACTGTAATTACAGAGCGCACAAATGTGACGGGCGTTATGTTGACAATTTTTCGCCCATAATTCTGCTTATCCCTTTCCATATTCTGTACAGGTAAAATCTACTTCCAAGTAGTTGAGCACATCCTTTCAATTGAAAGAAAACACAATATGGAGAGAGTTTCCCTCGTCTCAGGATCTTACCTGTTTTAAAGTGACGGGCGTTACTGATTTTTACCCCACTCTTATTTCTTTTTTTTTCATTTCCATATTAGACTTTTCATACAATATTGCAAAACTGCAGTAATTATTTATTGAGTACATTATTACCAGGATAAAAACTCATCTTATTTGATGCAACTCTTTATCCAAAAAGAGTGGAAGTTATGTTTGACAATTTGACAATTACAAGAAAGTGACGGTCGTTATGTGTGACATTGTCTATTCATTGTCAATTTCTGAATACAAAATGGGATACGTTTGCATATATATTGTTATCTAACAAATGTACGATCAACTGTTCAGATCAAAATTTTTGTTGGAGCTTTAATAATGCTGATTACTTTGAACAACCCAGTGCGCGATCGGCAGTTATGTTTGAGCTTTGCGTACTAACCTCGTTACTATCCGCTCCTTCGTCAAAATGTCACTTCCGTGACAATACTGACATGGGAAACACTATGTGCAAAGCAGAGAATAGTTTACAGTACTTTTCATTGTAGTTTTTGGTAAATAGTTGGAAATTACAATCACTTTATTGGTCACCAGTACGTATACTTGATATTTTGAAATCTTATTGAGTGCTTGTGACGGACGTTATGGTGAAAAATGTGTTGACCGACAAATTGTACTCATCATGCTTTCCTCTTTATTGGCTGTGTACACTTGAATTGATGAAGTAGTTCGCAAATAGCCTCATTATGAATAAATATTAATGTGGTAAACGTACGTGTACTTGACTCGCGTGTCTGCTAGACGATCACATACGATCACATACGGAGGTTATGAACTTGACAGACAAATGATCATCATCAGTAACATGTTTTTTTTATTTATAAAACTACTCTGCATGAGTAAAACAAATATTTATATAAATAGTGTATGCTTTTTTCATTACTTCATCGAAAACTGCAGGCTCGAGAAGTGACGCACCATAGTAATATTCGGTTGAAAACATAGACAATTATTTTGACAGACAGCATAACTACCGCTAAAGCATTTTTCTTAGTATTTTTTTTCTACTTTATATTGAAAAAATTATCATTACAATCATATGATTAAGTAGGACAACCATTGTTATTGAAAAGTAAAATAAAAACGTTCTCTCTTTGTGAAAAACAACTATGTTTGTTACTCGTATGACATAGCACCTCCACCACACCTCGTAAGGAAGCTCTAAAACTTGACATTTTCAGACAAAATTGGAGAAATTTCATACAAGTACCGAAACTATTAATATCAAATTAACTCTGGTATCTCCTAATAATAGGTCAACACATAGCAACTGAATGTTTTATTCAATACATCAAAGAAATATTTACAGAAAAAGTGACGCAGGTTATTATTTCCATTTATCTGATTATGACCCATATGGGTGGCAGGTGATAAGTTCCTGTGTATAGCCTTAATACATGATGTACAGATAGGTGGTTTGGGATAGGTTCCTGTGTATAGCATTAATACATGATGTACAGATGGGTGGCACTGAATAGGTTCCTGTGTTTAGCATTAATACATGATGTACAGATGGGTGGCCGGGGATAGGTTCTTGTGTATAGCATTAATACATGATGTACAGATGGGTGGCACTGAATAGATTCCTGTGTATAGCATTAATACATGATGTACATATGGGTGGCAGGGGATAGGTTCCTGTGTATAGCCTTAATACATGATGTACAGAATGGGTGGCCGGGGATAGGTTCCTGAGTATAGCATTAATACATGATGTACAGATGGGTGGCAGGGGATAGGTTCCTGAGTATGGAATACTTGAATTTTCATCTCAGAACAGAGACAGTTAAAATTGTACATAACTCTTCCCCTACTCTGGTTATATAATAATAATAAAATATTAATAATTAAGTGTTTAAACAACAAAAACCGTGTGACTTAAAATTACTGCCATCCCTTTTCTTTAAAATTTATCAACACATGCTTTATAAGTGGTAAATGCGGGATGTATACAAATCTTACGTGATTGCATCTGGGAACTGAGCGTTTGTAACCAAGAATGTAGATATGCCCTTCCCGTGCAGCAGGTCTACAAACTTATTGATCTCTGGATACATGATAGGCTCTCCCACTAGAGACAAGGCACAGTGCTGGGGCATCTTGGCCTCCTCAAACCTGTCTGCCTTCACCCCGGGTACTCCTACAAAAGTATTTACATTTATATATACATGATGAGCTCTCCCACTAGAGACAAGGCACAGTGCTGGGGCATCTTGGCCTCCTCAAACCTGTCTGCCTTCACTCCGGGTACTCCTACAAAAGTATTTACATTTATATATATACATGATGAGCTCTCCCACTAGAGTCAGGGCACAGTGCTGGGGCATCTTGGCCTCCTCAAACCTGTCTGCCTTCACCCCGGGTACTCCTACAGAAGTATTTACATTTATATATACATGATGGGCTTTCCCACTAGAGACAAGGCACAGTGCTGGGGCATCTTGGCCTCCTCAAACCTGTCTGCCTTCACCCCGGGTACTCCTACAGAAGTATTTACATTTATATATACATGATGGGCTCTCCCTCTAGAGACAAGGCACAGTGCTGGGGCAGCTTGACCTCCTCAAACCTGTCTGCCTTCACCCCGGGCACTCCTACAAAAGTATTTACATTTATATATATATGATGGGCTCTCCCTCTAGAGACAAGGCACAGTGCTGGAGCATCTTGGCCTCCTCAGCCATGTCTGCCTTCACCCCGGGCACTCCTACAAAAGTATTTACATTAATATATACATGATGGGCTCTCCCTCTAGAGACAAGGCACAGTGCTGGGGCATCTTGGCCTCCTCAACCCTGTCTGCCTTCACCCCGGGTACTCCTACAAAAGTATTTACATTAATATACACAGAGCCCCAGATAAACTCTAAGATGATTTGGTAATTTACTCCCCAAAAGTTTAAATTGTACCATTAAACAAAATTAAGTTCTCTATCACATCCAACGGTCTCGATACATAGAGGATAATACTGCAAGCAGACGGAACTAAAGTCCATCTGCTGATTATACATCACATTAAACAAATGCTTGGAAAACAGCCAGTACTCAGTCGATTATTAATAAACGCTTCAATATTTTTGCTTTTTGATATGCTTCTTTTCCATTTTTGTTTTGTTTTTCTTTAATTACACAGATGTGTAGGTTATCTAGGGCTCTACATTCATCTGGTATTCACATGTATAAGACACAGACACTGACATATATACATACAAAACACTCTTATCTGCAGTATTTTCTTTCTTTACAATAAAACTTACTGCAAGACACAGCTAAGTCATAATACTGATCATAAACCCTGTAATCAGTACATATAACAGCTTAAAACATGGAAAATTATACAGGTACCTAAAGACTGACGAACCAGTAAATGTTATCGGTCATCCCCACACTCCCCCTATGTAAGGCACCACTTCCACCCAAATATAAAACACTATCGTTCGCCCTACTGGTGATGTCGGAGTATACTAACAATAGGTTATATTATAATACAGTTGCACATGCTACTGTTTGTTGGAGGTGTTTATTATTATTATTGGTTGAAATGGTTAAATGACAACTGGTGTCATGTTAATTCCATTGGATTATATATTGAATAAAGAACCGAATTCAACAATTACCTTTAAACTGCTTGATGAGGTTAAGGTGGTTATCCAAGGCCCCAGTGAATATTGTCTCTGCATCGTCCATCTTCCATCGCCACTCTGTACCCACTGGGTTAGTGTGATGTCTGAAAATACAGGGGTATAACTCTGCAAAAATTATTCCTCCAGGAACACCAAAACATTATGCACATCTTTACTTCATGTTCTTATGATCTACCAGCTTTCATGTCAACATATTGAAAAACTGTAAGAGGTGTTAACCAGGACAGTAAACTTTGGACCTACAACAAACAAGGGAAACACTAAATTGGCCGGGTTGATCAAGATGCTGCGATTGAATCCTTCTCGCCACTGAGAATTTGAATCCTTCTCGCCACTGAGTGTTTGAATCCTTCTCGCCACTGAGTGTTTGAATCCTTCTCGCCACTGAGTGTTTGAATCCTTCTCGCCACTGAGAATTTGAATCCTTCTCGCCACTGAGTGTTTGAATCCTTCTCGCCACTGAGAGTTTGAATCCTTCTCGCCACTGTGAGTTCGAATCCTTCTCGCCACTGAGAGTTCGAATCCTTCTCGCCACTGAGTGTTTGAATCCTTCTCGCCACTGAGAGTTCGAATCCTTCTCGCCACTGAGAGTTCGAATCCTTCTCGCCACTGAGAGTTCGAATCCTTCTCGCCACTGAGAGTTCGAATCCTTCTCGCCACTGAGTGTTTGAATCCTTCTCGCCACTGAGAGTTCGAATCCTTCTCGCCACTGAGTGTTTGAATCCTCCTCGCCACTGAGTGTTTGAATCCTTCTCGCCACTGAGAGTTTGAATCCTTCTCGCCACTGAGTGTTTGAATCCTTCTCGCCACTGAGAGTTCGAATCCTTCTCGCCACTGAGAGTTCGAATCCTTCTCGCTACTGAGAGTTCGAATCCTTCTCGCCACTGAGAGTTCGAATCCTTCTCGCCACTGAGTGTTCGAATCCTTCTCGCCACTGAGAGTTTGAATCCTTCTCGCCACTGAGAGTTTGAATCCTTCTCGCCACTGAGAGTTTGAATCCTTCTCGCCACTGAGAATTTGAATCCTTCTCGCCACTGAGAGTTCGAATCCTTCTCGCCATTGAGAATTTGAATCCTTCTCGCCACTGAGTGTTTGAATCCTTCTCGCCACTGAGTGTTGGAATCCTTCTCGCCACTGAGTGTTTGAATCCTTCTCGCCACTGAGTGTTTGAATCCTTCTCGCCGATGAGAATTTGCATCCTTCTCGCCACTGAGTGTTTGAATCCTTCTCGCCACTGAGAGTTCGAATCCTTCTCGCCACTGTGAGTTCGAATCCTTCTCGCCACTGAGAGTTCGAATCCTTCTCGCCACTGAGAGTTCGAATCCTTCTCTTCTCGCCACTGTGAGTTCGAATCCTTCTCGCCACTGAGAGTTCGAATCCTTCTCGCCACTGAGAGTTCGAATCCTTCTCGCCACTGAGAGTTCGAATCCTTCTCGCCACTGAGAGTTCGAATCCTTCTCGCCACTGTGAGTTCGAATCCTTCTCGCCACTGTGAGTTCGAATCCTTCTCGCCACTGAGAGTTCGAATCCTTCTCGCCACTGTGAGTTCGAATCCTTCTCGCCACTGAGTGTTTGAATCCTTCTCGACACTGAGTGTTGGAATCCTTCTCGCCACTGAGAGTTCGAATCCTTCTCGCCACTGAGAGTTCGAATCCTTCTCGCCACTGAGTGTTTGAATCCTTCTCGCCACTGAGTGTTTGAATCCTTCTCGCCACTGAGAATTTGAATCCTTCTCGCCACTGTGAGTTGGAATCCTTCTCGCCACTGAGAATTTGAATCCTTCTCGCCACTGAGAGTTCGAATCCTTCTCGCCACTGAGAATTTGAATCCTTCTCGCCACTGAGTGTTTGAATCCTTCTCGCCACTGAGTGTTTGAATCCTTCTCGCCACTGAGTGTTTGAATCCTTCTCGCCACTGAGTGTTTGAATCCTTCTCGCCACTGAGTGTTTGAATCCTTCTCGCCACTGAGTGTTTGAATCCTTCTCGCCACTGAGTGTTTGAATCCTTCTCGCCACTGAGAATTTGAATCCTTCTCGCCACTGAGTGTTTGAATCCTTCTCGCCACTGAGAGTTTGAATCCTTCTCGCCACTGAGTGTTTGAATCCTTCTCGCCACTGAGAGTTTGAATCCTTCTCGCCACTGAGAATTTGAATCCTTCTCGCCACTGAGTGTTTAAATCCTTCTCGCCACTGAGTGTTTGAATCCTTCTCGCCACTGAGAGTTCGAATCCTTCTCGCCACTGAGAGTTCGAATCCTTCTCGCCACTGAGTGTTTGAATCCTTCTCGCCACTGAGTGTTTGAATCCTTCTCGCCACTGAGAATTTGAATCCTTCTCGCCACTGTGAGTTGGAATCCCATTGGGAGCTCCACTTGTGTCTATTCTTAGGATGGTTGGAGGTATACAGTACTGGTTCTACCCGGGAAAAAATGTGCGGTCTGCCTCCACCATTAAATAAAAGACGCTTAAAATGTGCTGAAAATGACGTTAACACACCATTCAACCAACCACCTAAATGTGATCGGAGACAAAAATCATATGTAACCCCAGGTACAGCTGGATTATCAGAATATTAAAGGTTACTGAATTTGTATGGCCAAACAATAGGGAAATAACGACAAGCTTGCGAGTCGTCCTGTGCAAATCAACTAGTTTACCATACAAATTCAAAAACCTTTCTATTGTATACTTTCATATTGTATTTCTATTGTTATGGATTATGGATTTTTTGATTGTGATGTTATTTCTATAGCTTTAGATGAAATTCATATTCTTTCATTCACTTTTATTTTGTGATAATAATTATTTGGCATGCAATGATCAATGTATGATGGCGAGTTGGTTGAAGTTAGGGTTGGTTGACGTCATTAAAAACATTGATTTTATGACAATTGTTTACCATTCTTTAGCGTTAAATCAGTAGGTGAGTGAACATTTCAATTATTTTGTAAATCTCTTTATAGAAACTTGAAAAAACATGCTGTTCTAATGTTGACACTAGGCACATTTCTGTTCCTTTTAAGTTGTAAGTAGCTCTTATCCCGTAACCCGCTAAGCATGACTATAATAACCTTGGCGTCCATTGTAAACCCAGAAACTCGCAGGCTGATCAGGGTTTACAATGTCTGGCAGCAGATAGTCATCTTCCCCAAAACACCTCTTTGTCACATAAATGGAATGGTCTTAATTCAAGGAAGGAACAGTCCATTACATATATGTAGCTGGTTAAGGGTTGATCAGCATCCAATATCTGTCATTGTCAATGTTCAGTACAGCAGAATACTGAGCGATAAGTCCAATGCAAAGTGAACAGGACAATATGGAAGTATACAATAAAGCAGAACATTTTCATACAGCAGGTGAATTTTTTGAAACTAGAAAGTAACAATTGATATGCGAATGTTAGTATCAATAGGTGAAATGATCCATATTTGTGATTACATACCTCCAACAGAAGACACATTTATTGGCACAGGCCAGACTGGGTGTTGTCTCCATACATCTGTGACTCTCTATACCATAAAATGTGTGCTTGTAACAGCCCCCTCTCCCTCGCAACATGGACTGGAGGAGTAAAATTTACAGTAAAATATGAGCATTTAACAACCCCCTTTCCCTTGCAAGTAAAAAGATAGAGTAAATTTGTGCTTGTAATAGCACCCTCTCCCTTGCAACATGGATTGGAGGAGAAAATAATAAGTAGAATGTTTGCCTGTTACAACCCCAGGTAACGTAAAAGTCTACATTTCAGTGTCCCATTTTAATTATTCAGCATCCTGGTCAGAAATTCATTCACCCTATTAGTTGGATAAATTTTTTGAAAACTAATTAGCTTTAAAGCATTACCCTGTACTCGGGCAGAACCCTACCTAGTTTCAAAAACTTCCTTTTGGCATATGACTGACTTGGAAATCCAGGGCTTCTGGCTTTTGCATGTTGGTTAAATATTAGCACTAAATTTTCTCTTCAAAACCAATGTGAAAATCCTTAATTTACATGCACATGTGTTGGGCACTACTGACAAGGCCATACTCTTAGCTTTAATTCATTCATTTCTCGGACACCTGATTCAGGAATACAAGTTTCGACTTTTCACATATATCTCATTTCATTTTTTCTTAGCTATTCCTAGCCATGGCAACCATATTGGATGTCGCATCCTAGCCATGGCAGCCATATTGGATGTAGCATCCTAGCCATGGCAGCCATAATGGATGTCGCAGCCTAGCCATGGCAGCCATATTGGATGTCACAAAAAAGCTTAAATCCGAACAACCTGAATTTATGAAACCACCGAGAATAACATCAAATATAAGGTGTAGAAGAGATGTTTCCAACTTGTAATTGGACGACACAACCATAGCCAGCATGTGGCCCCACTCCAGATATCAAAGTCAGTATTCGTTACCTACAGATCTTTCTATTTTTAACTTTTTTCTACATATTTTTAACTAATCACATTTCTCCCTAAAATTATTATTTATATTAACATATCCCTACCTTTGTCCATCTGCAGAGTTTGACACCTGAGTGTGAACCAATGATTTTATATCCCTGTTTCTCGAGTGCCTTGCGCAGCTGTGGAGTGACCATCTCCTTCATCTCAGACCCAGCTGCTGCAGCTGCTTCCTCCTTCTTACGCTGTACCTGGGATTGTAGTGAACATTAATGATTAAATAACTAATAATAATTGCCTGCATCAAAACTGGCAGTACTGTTCTACTGTGCATTTCACAAGTACTGATCATTCCTGCCAAGTTTCACAATCAGGGTCTGCCAAATCACATGCCCGGAGCCCGCAGGGTACCAAAAGTTGATGTCCGTGCTACCAGAATTTTCTATCAAGTGACAGTTGGGCTACTACAAATTTGCATGTGTAGAAGCCTGTCAAAACCAGATTTCAGCTCCAATCAACACCACTGTTTTACAGCTAATTATTCAAGATAAGAATTAAATCAACGCGTCCTCAACGGAAGAATGATTTCGTTCCTGTCGCCCTATACAGGGGCACAAATAAGCGGTCGCCAAGTCGCCATTGGCGAGTAAAAAATTGTCTGGGCAACAAAATTTGACTTTCACGCGCCCATGTGGCGATCAAAAATATTCATTCCAAAAAGCGGAAAAAGCGGAAAAAGGGTCATCATTCGAGATGTTGCGTGTACGGTTTCCCAACAAACTGCATGTTACGTTACTCAGAGCTTCGAATGTCAATGTAAAATTAGATGTGCAAGAGTACAAGTAACATTTGCTGGTATAAAATCAACTTTAAAATAGACATGGTAGTGTTTATTTTACACATGATCACAAATTCGTGTTATAATTTGAAGGGGAAATAAATTAGGTTTCACTTCTGGTTTTGGATATTCTAAAAGGCGGCGCTTTTGATTAATAAAATGCGGTGCTTTCAGAAATCATCAATAATAATTATATGGTAGAGAATCATGTTGATAGAAAAGGTCTCGTACATTAATTTTAAAACTGTATGTCAACATAAAATATTTATAACAAAATAAAACATTATTTTAATAATATCTTATCTTGTTTAATCTTTTATTACAATAATTTACATATTCTAGTTGTGATCATTTATAACAAAACTCATTAACAATACTATTTATAATTAAATAGATAACTTGGACTTGTAATGATCAGTAATGTTGTTTATGATATTCAATAAACACGGAGTAAATGCATGTAATTGTTCATAAATTATGCACCAGAGTGGTGAAATAAAATAATATTTTGTTGGGCCCCTAACTTTTGGGCTGGGCCCCTAAAAATTCTAAGTCAGGGGCCCAGCTGGCTCCTAGCTAAATAGAGTTAGTCTGTGCCCCTGCTATACCATTCGATTATCAGTAGCATATTAAAAATACGATATATAGCAAAAATACCCATTATGCATTTCTGTTTCTTTTCTTTATACGTTCATATGTCACAACTTTCATAAATCACTCACTTTAGCAGTTTTCATTTTCTTCATGACCTTGCCTAGATCTTCAAGGTCAACTACACCTGAGCTGTTCTGCATTACACCCCCGTCATCAACAACATCGTCGTCATCTTCCTCTTCCTCGCTTGTTGTTTCATACATCTACAAAACATAAACAAATGGCAACCATCACACGTCGTTATCAGTAATAAGTATCCTAAACTCAGAATCTTATATTGCAGAGCAGCTATAGAGATGTCCAGAGACAAAATGATGGTCAGAAAACCGTAACTAAATACAGACTAGTTGCTAAATTTGGTTCTGACAAAATGTAGTTGACTTAATTCCCTACACATGTAATCCTTAACTCCAGTCTAGGTCCAAATAGCCCTATAATCCAGTACAGCTGTTCACATAGCCCTAAACGCCAGTCCAGGTCCAAATACCCATATACTCCCATAGAAGTCCAATAGCCCTATTCTCAAATACAACTCCAAATAGCCTTTAAGTCCCAACCAGATCCTAAAGGTATTTCAAACATAATTAAAATTTCACAGTGTATTCACTCACAGAACAAAAAACTCTATAGAAGCTATACCTACCTCTTCCTCGACAACATCGCGTTCCTCATCACTGCTACACTTTCCACCATCCTCCTTACACTCACATGTACCCCCACACTTCCCACCGTCCTCACACTTTTCATTAGCTCCTTTTTTTGTATTTGGTGTTAATATTTTTCTTCCAGTCAAAACTGCACCACCTTTCCGCCAAAATATCTTGCGCCATGCTTTGAAATCTTCTTCTACGCCTAAAATCGGTGACAGACACATGTAAACATTTCACTGGTAATATTACATCAAATGACCAAAATTACATAAGGGCTATTCCATTAACACATATCCAGGACCGCAGGATGGCAATTTAATAAACATATGTGGTTAGACCCTATTTTCCGAAATTTGCTTGTTCAAACTAAATTTTGCATCTAAGGGTGGGTGTTTAAACTTCCTAGGGTCCCATGTATGTTTTAACGGAATAGGCTCAATTAATAATTGAAATTTGCTCAATAAATGACTATGTTCAATAAATGACTACCGATATGCGCAATAAATGACGAGCCGTCACCTTTTAAAGCAGAACTTGGTCCTAAATCAACAAATCCGCTTTTGATATGTTTTAAAGTATTAAATATCATTATAAATACGAGTATTACTATGCCATTGATGTATGTTCAGTAAAAATATGTTTTTAAAGATAAAAATCGAACAGACGAACAGTCATTGCTAAAATATCGAAAAAAATCTAAGGGGAAAAACTCTTGCGCGAATTACCGGAAGTGATGTCATTGGGAACAAACTATTTTTTGTTTACATTGGGACTGAACGCAAAACAGTATACCTTGTGTGAAAATGCGAGAATTAAGCGATCATGATACCGAGTTAGAGGAAATGCCCGTGATAAGACGGTTACACAATGTGCAACCTTACGATTTTGAGCCAGAATAAGTGTCTTTGGACGAAAATACATCGGATTCATCAACTGATGATGAAGTCGAACGCGGTGCAAATGGAGAGCTTGTAAAGACTATTGTGTCATGTCATTCGTTACGTTCAGCGTTTCATTACACTATTCACTAATCTAACAAAATAGTGTCTTTATACACTGACAGCAACAACAAACAAAAAACAACGTAAACATCGTTTTCATCGAAATCTGACAGTAAGTCACCCGCAACACTGGTACATACACAATAACCGCGAAATGTAGTATATTCCGAATGAATGGACCAGGTCTAAATACGAGCGTCAGATTTTTTTTCTGCCGATAAGTAGACATGGAACAAATATATTTATTAGATATTATCCATAATTGATAAAAAATTAATGAAAACAATAATAAATGAAACAGCATATAATTTCTATAGTATTATATATTTGCCATAAGTCGCCATTAACACCAAACACTCTAGGAGCGGTGTTTGTAATATGACACGCTCTGTCTCCACTGCCCCCAAATAACAATACAGACTAATCAAATACTGCGGTGCACTATTGAAGTACAGCCTAATTAGGGTACATACGTCGGTATATCACAAAAGCACACACCATTTAGGGAAACCTAGTTTTATGATATATTTCCTGTTTATTGCAATTACTTGAGCGGTGTAATACCGCCGAGGGCAGACGCGTATTGCACAAGACGGATATATCGCATGATATGCGAGCTCTAATTGTCGCACACAAAGACAGAAAAATACTATGATTTAAATAATATAGCAAATGTATTATGAGCACGATATAGACAGTTAGTAAGTATACTTACTCATGTATACTTACTCCTGATAAACAGATCGAAAACAGACCAAACATATGAAATTACCATAATATAAAGTATATTATTCTATTATACTTGTTTTACTTATTGCACGAGATAAGAGGCGTTATTGTTGTTGCTTTGCCATTAAACATTACTGAATTAATATAAAAGCTAGTACTATTATTTATTTTCTGCCTTGTAATAGATATCCATGAAACATTTTGTTGTTTTTTTCAAATCCATAGACCTATATATGTTGATAATATATATTTATAACACTATTGGCAGAAGGGGTTTATAATTTAAAATTATTAAAATTAAAATTTGGGAACAAAGACACAAGTGTTTATTTCACCGGATTCATTTAAATTTATATGCTGAACGTTCTTAGCAATATTTTAAAAAATGACGGCTACATATTATTAGCGCCGTCAACTCTTCATTGATTCACGTAAAGACGCATGCTTCTAATTCAACAGCTAAACATTCACGGTGTATATAAAGATCTAAGACTATACACCTTTCTTCAAATTATCATACGTATACCCGATGAGGTGCTAAGATAATTGAACATAAATTTCAATCTTACTTCATGTATGAATTTCCTCCTCAACGCCGGTCGAATAGGCGTATACAACTTGCTTGGAGACGGCGGGGTAATGCACTTCTCATTTTTATAGTCAAATATCGTTGGTACCGCTGTTGATTTTAATATGCATGGCCTTTTGTTCTCCAAATTCAAAGATAATGAAACCAAAGGATGGACTTCCCACGAAGTCAACTCAAAATGTTTGCTACAAACTCGCGCGTCTTTCGTAGGTTCCCACTTTCTCGAAGAGTGGGGCAATTTTCTTCGGTAACGGTCTAACCACACTTCAGATCTTAATATATCATTATCTCGATTAGGGAAACGAAAGAAACTTAGGTTATTTTCTTGTCCTTCTTTATGCAAACCTTTTCACCCAGCAACAGCACACGGCATTTTTAACAAGTACCATAAAATGTAATCCTACATAGACAATACTATACAACTCAATGCGACATGGCTAATCGTTTGGTACCAATGACGTCACAGGATCACGTGACACTTACCAGGGCGAAACTTGAAGCGTGTGCGCTATGAGATAAAATTGGCTACTGTGAGAAAACGGGACAACCAATAAGTGTAAGATTTGAACAGATTGTATATTATATATATATATATTTCCGAATATATACTCAAAAGACACGCCATATTTCACCTTTAAGGCCAACAATATATAACCCCGCTACCAGTCCCCACATTCCACAACCTATCGTTTGAGTAAAGATTCAGTGGAATAGGATTTTCATGATAGGTAAATGTATGAATAAAAAAATAAAAGGAAATTAAATAAAAAAGAAATAACTTTGTGTTAAATATGTGTGAATGTTCCTTTAATGAGAGTTGCTTCTGGGGGAGAGGCGTTATGGAGCAGACAAGGGTTTTCATGCCTGGGTCTGGGTGACCTTTGACCTCAAAATTAATAGGGGTCGTCCTCTCACACCCAGTTTCATGGGATATTTTCATGAGATTTGCTTCAGGGGAGAGGAGTTATGGAGCGGACAACATTTTTCATTATCGGGTCCCAGTGACCTTGACCTACTGACATCAAAATCAATAGGGGTCATCCTCTCACCACAGGCAGTTCAATATGAAGTTTCATGAGATTTGCTTCAGGGAGAGAGGGGTTATGGAGCGGACAATTTATTTAATTATCGGTTCTAGGTGACCTTGACCTACAGACCGCAAAATCAATACCGGTCATCCTCTCATCACAGGCAGTTCACCTATGAAGTTTCATGAGATTTGCTTCAGGGGGAGAGGAGTTATGGAGCGGACAAGGTTTTTCATTATCGGATCCTGGTGACTTTGACCTTTGACCTTCTGATTTCAAAATCAATAGGGGTCATCGTCCCACCACTGGCAGTTCACCTATGAAGTTTCATGATATTTGCTTCGGTGGGAGAGGAGTTATGGAGCGGACGTTTTTTCATTATCGGATTCCGGTGATCTTGACCTTTGACCTACTGACCTCAAAATCAAAAGGGGTCATCCTCTCACCACAGGCCAGTTCACCTATGAAGTTTCATGAGATTTGCATCATTGAGAGAGGAGTTATGGAGCAGACAAGGTTTTTCATTATCGGATCCTCGTCACCTTGACCTTTGACCTACTGAACTCAAAATCAATAAGGGTCATCCTCTCACTGCTGGCAGTTCACCTATGAAGTTTCATGAGATTTGCTTCAGTGGGAGAGGAGTTATGGAGCGGACAAGGTTTTTCATTATCAGGGTCCGGTGACCTTGACGTTTGACCTACTAATCTCAGAATCAAAAGGGGTCATCCTCTCCCCACAGGCAGTTCACCTATGAAGTTTCATGACATTTGCTTCAGGGCTAGAAGAGTTATGGAGCAGACAAGGTTTTTCATTTTTGGGTCCCGTTGACCTTGACCTTTGACCTACTGACCTCAATATCAATAGGGGTTATCCTCTCACCACAGGCAGTTCACTTATGAAGTTTCATGAGATTTGCTTCAGGTGGAAACAAGTTATTGAGCGGACAATGTTTTTCATTATCGGGTCCCGGTGACCTTGACCTTTGACCTACAGACCTCAAAATCAATATCGGTCATCCTCTCATCACAGGCAGCTCACCTCTGAAGTTTCATGAGATTTGCTTCAGGGGAAGAGGAGTTATGGAGCAGACAAGGTTGCATCTACAGACAGACAGACAAGGTAAAACCAGTATTTAATATAAAACTAACTAAATATAAATTAAGAAAACAAGAGGCCCAAGAGGGCCTGTATCGCTCTACTGGCTATATGGAATCATTGATGGGGAACACGACAACAATATGCGCATCTAGGTTTGGTACTGATCATTCCTGCCAAGCTTCACTGAAATCCTGCCAGGAGTTCAGGAAACTAGTCCAGACAAAGTTTGTATATAATGGGCAATAACTAAAAATCTAACTAAATAAAATCATTCAACAAAAACATCATATGAGCAACTAGGCTTGGTAATGATCATCCCAAGTTTTGTTGAAATCCAGCCAGGAGTTCAGGAGAACAAGCCTGTACAAAGTTAGTGTATTAAAACCTTTAAAGGGCCATAACTCTGTCAGATGGAACACGGAATTTAAAATTCATTTTTGTATCAAATCAGGCCAAACAAAATGAATACTCTTGTTTCCGCTAACCCGACCGACCCTATTTTTTTCCGCCGACCCTACAGTTTTTTACACCGCTTTTGTAATAAAAAATATGTTCGATCGTTTTTGCTCTTTTCTATTCCTTTCCGCATAATATAAATCTTTCCAGTAATTAGTCGTCCCGATACTTGAAACGCATGTCAATAAAGCATCTATACCGATGCAGGTGTCCTTACGGTGACAATGTTTTTTGTAAAAATTCGTTGTCAGATCTGTTGAGTTTGTCCCTAATTTTAATGACATGGCAACAAGTTTACAGCTGGTTACGTTTGACAAATGCAGACATTTTCCTGGATTGAAAAAACTGTACCCAGTTAAGAATTCAAGCAGAATAATTGACATTTTTTCGGAATATCACGGTGTGCAACCCAGCGAAAATTTCGAGAAATCTGGCCCTACTTTCACTGTTTCTGGTTCCACTCATGTAAACACGGATGAAAACTCAGCAAACACCTCACTCGACACAAATGTAATGCCTTAATAGAGGGGGAATTGAAAATGAGATATAAAACTGTGTTGCCTATTTGTCAGCCATGCAAGGATTCAGGCAAAATTCTATCACACAGCGTCCATTTGGCAAAACTGTTAACAAGTCATTAAATTTAGTCAGACAAACCATCTGACAGTGTTCTCCAGGGCTTTTTTTCCGGGTGTTTTACCCACATGAAAAGTTCTAGGGACGGGCATGCAAAGAAGGAAGTATATTTGTAGATTTGGAAAATCTCTGAGATGTGAGCTTCAAAAATGTCAGAGTATTTAAACTGTTTTTACAACATAACATAACAATCAAAATCAGAGAAGTCTCGTTTAATACAATACACTATTTTAATATTGAAATTGTATTATGTTTTTGCTATGTACCAGACATCAATTTAAAAATACCATTGTTCTAATTAAGGCTGGAGAGAACAGTCAAGTATTTACTGGATAGACAAGTTGATTTTGCTATATTAATTAAAGTCATAATAATCATCTTCAAACTTGCAGTTTGGTGAAAATGTAACACATGTATGAAGTTAGTCTTTTAACTCCCAATATCACAGAACAACTCAACTTTTCAACTCAGACTCAACTCAACTTGTCTTTGACATTACAATTCTGAGTTAATATTGTATTGGATCATTTTAATTTTGCTGGAAATCAATGTATATAGATCTTTTACTGATATTGTGAAAAGTTGTTGTGAAAATCTACAGATGCTTGGAAAACAATGAAGAAAATGTATTTGAGTGGGATCTGAAATATTCGAGACCATCTCAAATTCATTTTCTTAAATCTTGATAAAATAAATTATGTTTATAGAGTAACAATTTGAGTACTTGAGTTAAAGTATAACAACAAACTCTACTAATTTTCCATATATAATTTTCCATATATTAATGTAAAAGAATTATTTCGAATACTATTTGATAAAGACAATTTGAGTCAAGTTAAAATCTCAACTTAAGTTTATTCGTGATACTGGGACCTGTTCTAGCTCATTTAATATTGAACTTGTTCTAGAGGTTTATATGGATTTTTTTTAAATATTTTGATGTTTATTTTAGGGTGAAATAAAGAGACAACAAATCTTTTTTAAACTTGTTTATATTCATTTATTCAATAAAGTATGTTTTAATACAACATATATTGAAATACAATGATATTACATAAAAAAGTAACCTATAAAGTCCTATTATTTTATATTGCGTAGAAAAAAAAAAAAAAAAAAAAAAAAGTTGTGCCTACCTACCTACCCTAATTTTTTTCAAGACGTTAGCGGAAACGAAGTATTCATTTTGTTTGGCCTCAGTTATACATTGTTAAAAAAGGTAAAAATTACAAGAATTCATTTTATGCTGAACCTTCTGCACATGCAAATATAATTATTGCATTAGCATTGACAAGGAAATGTCAATATTCAAGTTCATATTGATGAGTTCATATTGACATATATTATTGAATAAATTTGAGCAATATTATTGCGCGGAAGAATTCGAGCATATATCCGAATACAAATCTAACACCTTTTAAGATTACATTCCTGCGAGGGTGGCAGTAAGTATTGTTCTTCACATTTTTATTAAATGGCACACACCTCCATGAGAGTTACAGATGACATATAAACATACCTCCATGTTTGCTGTCGACGACATCTTCATCCCCGAGTCCTATAGGCATCACCCTCATAGCAGACAGACTGTGTAGCCACTTGTCTATTCTCTTACCAATCTGTTAATACACACATGTACAATATAGTCACCCTCATGGCAGACAGACTGTGTAGTCACTGGTCTATTCTCTTACCAATCTGTTAATACACACATGTACAATATAGTCACCCTCATGGCAGACAGACTGTGTAGTCACTGGTCTATTCTCTTACCAATCTGTTAATACACACATGTACAATATAGTCACCATCATGACAGACAGTGTAGCCACTTGTCTATTCTCTTACCAATCTGTTAATACACACATGTACAATAAAGGCACCCTCATGGCAGACAGACTGTGTAGTCACTGATCTATTCTCTTACCAATCTGTTAATACACACATGTACAATATAGGCACCCTCATGGCAGACAGACTGTGTAGCCACTTATCTATTCTCTTACCAATCTGTTAATACACACATGTACAATATAGTCACCCTCATGGCAGACAGACTGTGTAGTCACTGGTCTATTCTCTTACCAATCTGTTAATACACACATGTACAATATAGTCACCATCATGACAGACAGTGTAGCCACTTGTCTATTCTCTTACCAATCTGTTAATACACACATGTACAATAAAGGCACCCTCATGGCAGACAGACTGTGTAGTCACTGATCTATTCTCTTACCAATCTGTTAATACACACATGTACAATATAGGCACCCTCATGGCAGACAGACTGTGTAGCCACTTATCTATTCTCTTACCAATCTGTTAATACACACATGTACAATATAGTCACCCTCATGGCAGACAGACTGTGTAGTCACTGGTCTATTCTCTTACCAATCTGTTAATACACACATGTACAATATAGTCACCATCATGACAGACAGTGTAGCCACTTGTCTATTCTCTTACCAATCTGTTAATACACACATGTACAATATAGGCACCCTCATGGCAGACAGACTGTGTAGTCACTGGTCTATTCTCTTACCAATCTGTTAATACACACATGTACAATATAGTTACCCTCATGGCAAGACAGACTGTGTAGCCACTTGTCTATTCTCTTACCAATCTGTTAATACACACATGTACAATATAGTCACCCTCATGGCAGACAAACTGTGTAGCCACTTGTCTATTCTCTTACCAATCTGTTAATACACACATGTACAATATAGTCACCCTCATGGCAGACAGACTGTGTAGCCACTTATCTATTCTCTTACCAATCTGTTAATACGCACATGTACAATATAGTCACCCTCATGGCAGACAAACTGTGTAGCCACTTGTAAATTCTCTTACCAATCTGTTAATACACACATGTACAATATAGTCACCCTCATGGCAGACAGACTGTGTAGCCACTTATCTATTCTCTTACCAATCTGTTAAAACGCACATGTACAATATAGTCACCCTCATGGCAGACAAACTGTGTAGCCACTTGTCTATTCTCTTACCAATCTGTTAATACACACATGTACAATATAGTCACCCTCATGGCAGACAAACTGTGTAGCCACTTGTCTATTCTCTTACCAATCTGTTAATACACACATGTACAATATAGTCACCCTCATGGCAGACAAACTGTGTAGCCACTTATCTATTCTCTTACCAATCTGTTAATACACACATGTACAATATAGTCACCCTCATGGCAGACAAACTGTTGAGCCACTTGTAAATTCTCTTACCAATCTGTTAATACGCACATGTACAATATAGTCACCCTCATGGCAGACAAACTGTGTAGCCACTTGTCTATTCTCTTACCAATCTGTTAATACACACATGTACAATATAGTCACCCTCATGGCAGACAAACTGTGTAGCCACTTGTCTATTCTCTTACCAATCTGTTAACACACACATGTACAATATAGTCACTCTCATGGCAGACAGACTGTGTAGCCACTGGTCTATTCTCTTACCAATCTGATAATACACACATGTACAATATAGTCACCTCATGGCAGACAGACTGTGTAGCCACTGGTCTATTCTCTTACCAATCTGATAATACACACATGTACAATATAGTCACCTCATGGCAGACAGACTGTGTAGCCACTGGTCTTTTCTCTTACCAATCTGATAATACACACATGTACAATATAGTCACCTCATGGCAGACAGACTGTGTAGCCACTTGTCTATTCTCTTACCAGGGTTTTACACTGATTTTTAATTTTAGGGGTCCCCAGGACTCAACTCAATGAATTTTAGGGGTCCCGTCAATAAATATGGGAGTCCCAAATACATTCTTTGCACGTAACTGGCACATGGATTTTACCTTTGCAATACTTGTACAGAATGCATATGAACTTTAGAGTCTTGATGTCTCATTAGTGTCGAATTCTGGAAATGTGTGCACCCTTCGGTTAAAGGATTAGAACTGGCTTTAGCAGAAATGCATGTGTCACAAAACATCTCGTAATTTTTGAACCGCAACCATTTATATTTCTCAAGCCATTCTGTCAAAAATGTACGGGCCTTTTAGGTGCAGGTTTCGTGTCATTGTTCGACTCGCTATTGGAAACCTCCTGTGATAGAGTATCGGCTTTATTTTTGCCGAAAAAGGACCGTAAGTCTGAATATTTTGACATTTTGAACGCAGACGAAAAACTACAATGTACGAGATAATCGCCGAAATATCCGCATGAGCTTCCTTGTCAACAGCAGGTGCGCGAGCCTACGATTGGTCAATTTAGTAAAGAAAGACAACTCTTACAAATATAGTAGTTTATGCCTAACACTGCATTTGTCGGCCTTTGCATGCTCAACCACGAAACATCGTGCGTCCCAAGGGACGCGGATTCGATAATTTTACGGGTCCTGTTCGACATTTTATGCGTATTTGACGCAGAAAATTGCGTCCCGTAAATCCCTGTCTTACCAATCTGTTAACACACATATGTACAATATAAATATTGGGACAGCAACCTCAGATGGATGAAGGATGAAGTTTCCCATCAGACATGTCTCCACCAGGGAACCAAACCATGCTGTGCAATGGTGTGTAGCTCTTATGTCAAGGCATTATACATACACTGCGCTACTGATAAGGATATGTAAGAATACATCAGTTGGCATACTGACCAACTGACTACCTGGTATACTGACCACTTGGCATACTGACCAACTGACTACCTGGTATACTGACCACTTGGCATACTGACCAACTGACTACCTGGTATACTGACCACTTGGTATACTGACCAACTGACCACCTGGTATACTGACCACTTGGCATACTGACCAACTGACCACCTGGTATACTGACCACTTGGCATACTGACCAACTGACTACCTGGTATACTGACCACTTGGTATACTGACCAACTGACTACCTGGTATACTGACCACTTGGCATACTGACCAACTGACTACCTGGTATACTGACCACTTGGCATACTGACCAACTGACTACCTGGTATACTGACCACTTGGTATACTGACCAACTGACTACCTGGTATACTGACCACTTGGCATACTGACCAACTGACTACCTTGTATACTGACCACTTGGCATACTGACCAACTGACCACCTGGTATACTGACCAACTGACTACCTGGTATACTGACCACTTGGTATACTGACCAACTGACTACCTGGTATACTGACCACTTGGCATACTTACCAACTGACTACCTGGTATACTTACCACTTGGCATACTGACCAACTGACCACTTGGTATACTGACCAACTGACTACCTGGTATACTGACCACTTGGCATACTGACCAACTGACTACCTGGTATACTGACCACTTGGCATACTGACCAACTGACTACCTGGTATACTGACCACTTGGCATACTGACCAACTGACTACCTGGTATACTGACCACTTGGCATACTGACCAACTGACCACCTGGTATACTGACCAACTGACTATCTGGTATACTGACCACTTGGCATACTGACCAACTGACCACCTGGTATACTGACCAACTGACCACCTGGTACTGACCACTTGGCATACTGACCAACTGACTACCTGGTATACTGACCACTTGGCATACTGACCAACTGACCACCTGGTATACTGACCACTTGGCATACTGACCAACTGACCACCTGGTATACTGACCACTTGGCATACTGACCAACTGACTACCTGGTATACTGACCACTTGGCATACTGACCAACTGACCACCTGGTATACTGACCACTTGGCATACTGACCAACTGACCACCTGGTATACTGACCACTTGGCATACTGACCAACTGACTACCTGGTATACTGACCACTTGGCATACTGACCAACTGACCACCTGGTATACTGACCACTTGGCATACTGACCAACTGACCACCTGGTATACTGACCACTTGGCAAACTGACCAACTGACTACCTGGTATACTGACCACTTGGTATACCGACCACTTGGTATACTGACCAACTAACCACCTGGTATACTGACCACCTGGTGTAATGACCAATTGAACACCTGGTTTACTAACCACTTGGCATACCGATCAATTGACCACCTGGTATACTGACCACCTGGTATACTGACCACCTGGTATACTGACCAATTGACCATCTGGTATACTGACCACCTAGTATACTGACCACCTGGTGTACTGACCACCTGGTATACTGACCACGTTATAGTTTTCCCTGTATTCTGAGTTTCCCAGTCCAAAGACACAGTACTGTAGATTCTGCAACAATGTCTTCTCCATACGGAAGTCTGTGGTGGCTTCTTCCAACCATTTACAGAACCAGCTAGCTCCCTCTGGTGGTATACCATCTGTGTACGTGGACACAATGAACACACACATAGTGTCTGTGGTCTACAAATGATGAGCAAGATATGTGTGGCAATTTAGTTATACATATTTAGTTGGTCATTTTAATCTCCCTACAGAATTGAACACATTCACAAAACATTATTATGTTTTTCAACTTTTCAAAAAACTGTTATGGTGGAAATGAATCAGTAATACTATGTGCTTAAACATATTAAAGATGTTATTTATTGAGATCCATAAGAAAATAGAAATTTACAAATGATCAAGAGATGCTCTTACCAAAAAGAAGAACAAAATTTGAAGTGTTTATCGCCATGTCATATTTATACGATGTAGTGTATTTAGTGTCTAGGCCAACAGTCACCCATGTATTCTTAACATGTTGCATTATTTTGTGTGCCGATTTAAGGCATATCTTAACAAGAAATATCATTGTAAGTGACAAATGCCCCAGAAGTGTCCTTTGACCGCTAAGTATGACCTTGACCTTGGAGCCATGGACCTGGATTTTGTGCGCGACATGTCGTTTGGTTGTGGTGAGCACATGTTATTTGAAGGTATTGACCGGACACTATTTGACTTTTGACCTCCAAGTGTGACCCTGACCTTGAAGATCTGGGTTTTGCGCGCGACACATCGTCTTGTTATGGTTATCACTTGTGTCAAGTTATTTAAAAATCCCTGCAGGTGTTGTGACGTTACAGTCTGGACACGTAATTACGTACCTGTTTTTGACCTATGAACTGCAAGTGTGACCTTGACCTTTGAGGTACGGACCTGGGTTTTGCGCGAGACACATCGTCTTGTTATGGTGATCACTTGTGCCAAGTAATTTAAAAATCCCTGCAGGGGTTGTGACGTTACGGTCCAGACACGAAATTGCGTACCTGTTTTTGACCTATGAACTGCAAGTGTGATTTTGACCTTTGAGGTACGGACCTGGGTTTTGCGCGCGCCACATCGTCTTGTTATGATGATCACTTGTGCCAAGTTATTTAACAAGAGGCATGATAGAGGCCAACCCAAGAAACATGTTTCCTATATAAAACTCTATGTAAACTTTGGGTTATTGTGGCGGCCATTTTGAAAATTTGACGACAACGAAAAACACAAACTTGATAGAGGCCAACAACAGGAACATGCATATGATATTCAACTAGAATGGAAAAAGTGGTAATATGTCGTTTGATAAATGTCCTTAAATTTGACCTAAGTTTAGCCATAGTGGCCATCATGGACGACTGGAGGGCCCAAAAACGCAAATCTGAAGGGGACTAACCCATTAGATCATTGTGATTAAGTTTCATCAAAATTCTTCAAGCAGTTTCAGAGAAGATGTCATTTTTAACGATTTCCTATATAACTCTATGTAAACTTTGGGTCGCCGGAGCGGCCATTTTGATTATTCGACGATAACGAAAAATATAAACTTAATAGAGGCCAACCCAAGGAACATGTATACGATATTTTAGTAGAATGGAATCAGTGGTTTCGGAGGAGATGTTGTTTGAAATTTACTTAAATTAGACCTAGTTTTAGCCATGGCGGCCATCTTGGATGACTGGCGGCCGCGAAAAACACAAATCTGAGAGGGACTATCCCAAATTTCAGTGAGCTTAAGTTTCATCAAAATCTTTCAGGCGGTTTCAGAGAAGATGTAATTTTAAACCTTTTCCTATATAACTCTATGTAAACTTTGGGTCGCCGTGGCGGCCATTTTGATTATTAGACGATAACGAAAATCACAAACTTGATAGAGGCTAACCCAAGGAACATGTATATGATATTTCACAAGAATGGAATAAGTGGTTTCGTCGGAGATGTCGTTTGAAATTTACTTAAATCTGACCTAGTTTTAGCTATGGCACCATCTTTGATGACTGGCGGCCGTGAAAAACACAAATCTGAGAGGAACTATCCCAAATATCATTGTGCTTAAGTTTCATCAAAATCTTTCAGGCGGTTTCAGAGAAGATGTAATTTTTAACCTTTTCCTATATAACTCTATGTAGACTTTGGGTCGCCGTGGCGGCCATTTTGATTATTTGACGATAACGAAAAACATAAACTTGAAAGAGGCTAACCCAAGGAACATGTATATGATATTTCAGTAGAATGGAATCGGTGGTTTCAGAGGAGATGTCGTTTTAAATTTCCTTAAATCTGATCTAATTTTAGCCATGGAGGCCATCTTGGATGACTGGCGGCCGCGAAAAACAGAAATCTGAGAGGGTCCCTCCCAAGTAACATTGTGATGAAGTTAAATCAAAATGCTTCAAGCGGTTTCAGAGGAGATGTCGATTTTATAAAATTGCTAACAGACAGACAGACGGACGACGGACAAAAAGTGATCGCATAAGCCCTCAAGGCCAGTAGAGCTAAAAATCCCTCATGGGTTGTGATGTTACGGTCCGGACACAAAATTGCGCACCTGTTTTTGACCTATGAACTGCAAGTGTGACCTTGACCTTTGAGGTACGGACCTGGGTTTTGCGTGTGACACAGCGTCTTGTTATGGTGATCAGTTTTGCCAAGTTGATTAAAAATCCATGCAGGGGTTTTGAAGGTACAGTCCGGACACAAACTGCGGAATGACGGACGGACAGACGGTGCGATTACTATATGCCCTGAAACCTTTTTGGGGGCATAAAAAGAACTTTCTGCACCATATTTAAAGTTTGAAATATTACATGTAATCAGTGTTTTTGTTCATTATAGTAACCCATTCCTAACTGCAAAAAGTATAAAAAAAATCCATTTGGAGTGTTAAAATTTACAATCTAAAATTATTTTCTTTGTTTACATATTTTTAGAGGTGAATTTTAAATAAAAATAAGGAAAAATAGACACTTTTTGGAGAGGGGAACCAGTGCCTAATTTTGGGGGCCTCAGTATTGCTCTTAAAACACCAAAATGTGTGCCCTGTAAAATATCATATAATGTATGAAAATTTCCAATTTTGGTGAAAATGGCATAATTTTTCCCAATTCAACTTGTACCGGTACCATTCCCAAAATTGTGAAAAAAATCACTGGTAATATTTAACGGGAACTTGTTTCAGATTGTCTATCACTCGAGATTGTAATATGACAAGACTTACCTCCTCACATAACTGATCATCAGGATCATAAGTCTTGAGATCTACTAGTTCTGTCTCATAGCCTTTCTTGTCTGCTTCCTCAACAAGTATCTTCGAAAATGTCTGCAAACAAATACAGAAGAATAGAACTCAAGCATTCAGGGAACTATTCCAGTTCTGTCTTTTTGATGCAGCACAATTTTGCATTGAAAATGTCATATCAAAAATATCATTTGCATGTGAAAATTCTTTCTAGACTGCTTCTTCAACAAGTATCTTAGAAAATGGTCGAAACAAATACAGAAGATAAACTCAAGCATTCAGAGAACAGGCCTTGAATTCACCAACCATTCTTGAGAATATTCTTACTAATATACTTAAGTCCAAGTATGCAAATGACATTCACAAATATTTCTTTAAGTTTAAAGTATAAATGTTCATAACAAGCTGCTTTGTCGAAATATGATAAATGCTAATAAATAGCACCTTCATACACCTGTTTATCTCTGAAGGTCATGGGAATATTTGTGAACGAAATTTGAGTACTTGAGCTCAAGTCTAAGAATGGTTTAAAGAATGGTTGGTGAATGTCAGGCCTGGTAGATCTACAAGTTCTGTCTAATATCCTTTCTTGGCTGCTTCTTCAACTAGTATCTCAGAAAATATCTGCAAACAAATACAGAAGAACGCAACTCCATCACTCAGAGAACAGTTGTAAAACAATGAAACTGTAGCATCGATCCAGTTGAACTTAGGTGGATATGTACCCATTACGTGGTCCCGCCTTAATTCCATTAAGCGAGGAAATCTTATGTTAGCAGGATTTTATAACGGATATTTCGACAATAAAACCATTTAAAAACAATTCTTACTAAAACCTACTAAAATAACCTATTAGATATTTTAATTTTACAATAACTTATGCAAACTTTTAACCTGAAATTGAGGTTTTATTTCATACCCAAGCCAACCCCGTTTTCGCTTCTTGGAAAAGGGGTTGGATGGGGTATGAAAGTTAATAATCGGACCACGTAATGCCAGGCATGTATTAGCAGATATTTGAAGGGACACCTGGCAATCTTTATTATTTTGTAAACATGTGTGGCTTCCAGTTAGTTTTCTACATAACTAGCATAACTGCAAATCATTATTAATAATTATCTGAATAGTTGAAATCAATTTGTTTTTTGCATATTACTTATTGTTGATTAGGCCAAATAAAATTATACCTGTGTTTACTGTAACATTGCTGAAAAAAATAGGGTAGGTAGGTAGGCATTTTATTTTATTTTAATTTTTTATTTTATTTTTTTGCGAAGTTACATTTAAGGTGGCGATGAGCTTTGATGAATGGGAAAATATGGTATTTTAAAAACTACAGTAAATAACAATATGAAATTGTGTATGTTTTATTGTTTCCCAAAAGGCCTGGCAACAACTGGCTCTTTTCCCAATCACTTGCAGTTATTGCAAATGGGTAAAACAGTTTAATTTATTTTTCGCAAGTCCGGAAGAGGGTCCGTTCCATATTGAGCACATGAGTCGGCCATGATCGCGTGAACACAATTAATTTTCAAAAAAAAAATAAAATTCGGGGGTGTTTTCAGAGGGACGGTCGGGTTACAGTAAACTCAGGTATAATTTTATTTAGCCTTATATTACACCAATAATATAATCAAACATGTTAAATATCTAGACAATCTTTTAAATTTTATTATCTTTATTTAATCACATTCAAGCAGGTCCAATGCCAAAATGATTTTGGATTAATAAATCTAGGTTCTAATTCCAAAGCTTGACTTCAAGATTGCTCTGTATCTCTTTAATGTGTGTTTTACCTGTGCTTTCCCAGTCTGCGTACCGAAGAACACCTTTAACTTGAGCCGTATAAATTTGTCCACATTCAGCTTCTTTTTCTTGTGTACAGTAACATCTTCCAGGTGTCTATCTCCACTGGTGACCTGTGTGGAGCTCACTTTCTCCGATACTGGCTCTATAATACTCTCTTCAAGGGCACTCTATAACAAACAATAATCACAGAAATATGTAATAAACCAGGAGTTAGAAAACAGCTGTCTTTTAAATTTAGTTAATTTCGTAACTTTTATTTGGATTATACCAAATCATATTAAACCATAAAATATAACAATAGCTTACCAAATGCAGTTAAAAGGTTAAACATTTCCAAGGGAAGTTGTGGGGTTGGTGGGCAGGGGTGTGGGGAACTTTATGGTCATTGTTTTTTCTACATTTTGCAGTGCTCACACTGGCCATTTTCAATAAATAGCAACATATTCTTTAGTTTTAAAAATAACTTTGACGCGTCATCGTAAGAGGTTGACCTCTCCCTCTTTTTTAGAACCATCTATATCCCCTCCAGGCAATCTATTTTCTAGATGAATTAACAAATAGACCACTAAATGACCACCTGGTATATACTGACCACCTAGTATACTGACCAATAGACCACCTGGTATACTGACCACCTGGTGTAATGACCACCTAGTATACTGACTAATTGACCACCTGGTATAATGACCACCTGGTGTAATGACCACCTGGCTATTTCTCTTTGGCTTTTTTTTCTTTTTCGTTTCTTCAATTTGGGGAGACTTTGTCACAAAATTGGGAAAAAAATATATGTTAAATATAAAAACAACACTGACTGTAACTGAAAGGAGGCCAAACTGACCAAATTACATCATTGATTTCCAGTAGTCAAGTGAATAGCTTTATCTACAGACCAAGTTTAATCTTGAATGATGTGCATGTAGCTTACCTGTACATTTGGAGGTTTTCTTCTCTGCCATAGCAGCCAGACAACACAGACCGTGGCCAGTACCAATGTCCATACAGGGATCTGTAGCTGGTCACTCACCAATGCTGTTAACACACGCTCTAGCATACTTACCTGAAGGGAAGGTATTAATGTGAACATTTAAAGGTCAAAAGTGTCACAACTCAAGAAATTTTGAAAAGGTAGAAGTGAGCTATTATTTTTGTATGGACTTTTCGACACTTTAAGCGAGAGCAAAAAAACAGCAAGATCCACAGTTGCGTATTAAAATAACTAGAGGGGTGTTACATGGACTGGTACACATATGTCGCCTGTCATTGCTTTGTCAGTATAAGAAGTTTTTTTGCACCCAGATAAATGACCTTCAGTGTGACCTTGACCTTTATATTTTAGTATGGTCATGTCGATGTTTGATGAAGAAATATCAAGAAAAGAGAAAGTGATAGACAACGTTAAGTTTTCGTGAAGAAAAAAATGAGTATTTAACTCCTATAATGAATGACCTCCAGTGTGACCTTGATCTTTATATTTTAGTATGGTCATGTTGATGTTGTCATGATGAGTATATATTAAAAGTTTGATGAAGAAATATCTAGAAATGAGAAAGTTATAGCCAACGTTAAGTTTTCGAGAATAAAAAAAACAGTATTTAACCCATATAATGACCTCCAGTGTGACCTTAATCTCTATATGTTAGTATGATCATGTCGATGTTGTCATGATGAGTATATATTGAAAGTTTGAAGAAGAAACATGAAGAATTGATAAAGTTATAGCCAACGATAAATTTTCGTGACGGACAGGCTGACGGATGACAAAGTAATCCCTATATATATCACTCTTTTTTTTCTTTAAAAAGGTGACACAATAAATTACTTGAATCTGTTTTAGTTACTTTCTTTGTACCTTTCAACTAACTAAGACTGGGACCTTGATCATTCGATATTTCTTTAGTAAAGTTAAAATGAAGAAATCTGACGAAAAAAAAACAAAAAGTTACAGGGACAGTTTTTACAGTAAACCAGTAATTATTTTCATGTTTACTTATGGTAATTGCAAGAATATTTTACCTGTGATTTATTTACTTCAGCAAATACATAGTGAGAGATCATAGGCAGAACAAAATGAAATAATGAAGACAATGTCTGTTTTGAGACCGCGCGCTAAGTTGAATACTCAGTATTACTGTTTTTTTTCATCATAATTTTTTAGATGATTTCATTGTAAAATTAATGCTTTAAATTAGGAAGGATCAAAGCTATAGGTTGTTATCATTATGCACATATCAGTGGTTTCTCCAGGTGATGGGGGTATCGGCAGGGATACCCCTAGGATCAGACATCACTGATGAAAATGGGGTAGGGAATTAGATGAACCGGGTGCCAACACAGTAATATTAGATATTGGTAGACTCTATGGAATTAAGACATACGGTACATGATGCTCCTAGTGCAGTAATTACAAAAGGGTAGGCAGATAAAAAAATGTATTAGGTCGAACACTTTTTTCTACTTAGACTACATCAGATAAAAAAAAAAGAAATATGCATTAGGTCAAACAGAAGTTTTTTCCTACTTTCACTTTCGTTATAGACATCACGTAGATAAATCAGCAAGCTCCTTTTTCTGTGTTGGAAATTACTAGCACGGTTTATGCCTAAATCTGACTGGTATGTATTTTTGTTTCTGTTAATATCTTTTTGAGATGTCAATTCTTCGAATAATTATCGAAAATTAGCCAAGGTCAAAGCAGATCTTGGATATAATGGCAAACATGCTTCAAAACAAAAACACACCATTCCGTCATTGATCTCGGATTCATTCAAAACAAACATGGCATTTTGAAATAAAAGCAGATGCACACTGATGCATTACGACATGCGTCGATAGTCTCTTTGCTCATCAAACAATGCCGTCAAATTGCCATAATCGTTTAATTGCCCTACTTGTTTACAAATTGGTTCTTTACCATATGGTAGTGAACGAGAGTTGTTTCATTGGCTGATAAAAATGCAACGGTTACTTGATTGGATAATATGGATACAGTACTAGGTCAAGTGTTGCGTCATGATTTTTAATTATTGAACAAAAGATTACCTTGGTTCACTACGACACACCAACTGAAATACAAAGTGACAACACCATCTCAGTAACTGATTTACACACTGATGTGTATTTCAGACTAAGCTGGTGCATGACTTCCTGCATAGAGGGGCTCGTTACGGGTGTACATTTCACACAGTATACAAATTCTAAACCCTGCACGTCTACATTTCAAGATTGGCACCCCAAACCTTCCTCGGCCAATCAAATTCTGATAAACTGTCAAGTGGGAGGGATTAAACAATCATGAACAACACAGGTGAGTTTTACGACACCTATCAGTAATTGCTCGCGACGAAAGCAACGTTAATCCCTACGCAATTATCAGCAAACTTCACAGTCAAGGCAAATTTTCCCTTGATTTTTTATCTAATGCTGAAACGTCCATTGGGCAAGTGACGGACAAACAGATTTACGAAGTTCACATGCACGCACCCAAAATCCACTTGCCCGGGCATCGGGCAACCATATTTCTGGAGCCCTGCAAAGTGTTTCATACTCAGTTGCAACTAAAAAAAATGCATCGTAGGTAGAATTAAATGTTAATTAAAAAAAACACTTCAGATTAGTTAAAGCTAATAACCACTTCAAATTGCTGTTATCACTCAGTGTGTTTATAATCTGTCTGATTGAATCGCCATGTTTCGATTTACAGCATGGCGCGTGACTTACATCCTGTATAAAAGGCTCAGTAATGTGTATTTTTAAGATGATAACAAATATCTACACCACCACGTGTAAAATTTAAAGGAGTATGCTAATTTTAAGGACAGCGCTAATAGAGATTTTGAATTCCGCAGTGCTTATAGGCGCTGTGAAGAACCCTGATCAAATATCTCTTGGTATGTGATAGCTAGACCAATATTGCTATTAATGATGTGTTGGGTGAAGGAATTTAGTCTAACACGTTTGTAATCTCTAGGTTTTACAAGTTTTAAAGACTGTCCTTTCATCTGGTTGTTTGTGAAAATCATTCTGTATACTCTCTATATCATCAATATGGTGAATGGTTTAAATAGGTACACATATTAAATATACAAGTCTCCGCCTGACCTCAAAGGTGTAGATGCAAAGGTGGATAAGTTGAGCTCTTTTAATCTTATAACTAAGTTCTACCCGCTCTGGTACTAATGGTGTGGATGTCTCTGCATTAAGCCATGAATCTCACATATTCCACCGCAAAGACCAGAGATTTTTTATTTTTTGGTTTTCATACCCTCCGACCCTAATTATTCTTAATTATTGCAAAAACTAAAAAGAAAAAATTCACACACACACAAAAAAACAACTGGTAAGACATGTTCTATCAACCACATGATCAAAAATTAGTGTAAAAATCAGAGAAGATCATGTTGTGGTTCTGGTCAATGTTATTATAAGTTTTATTATACACACTTTTAAAGGTTCAGACTCTTTTTTCCCTTCTCATGTGGAACTTTTTCAGAAAAATATCTGCTGGCCTAAATTATTTATTGAATCAAGTTGATCACTCGTCACTTACCTTTAATATGAGTTTTCTTTATTTACTGAAACTCGACATCTGTGTTTAATATTATTAATGATGTAACATAACCTTTATTCCAACTAGAACAACCTGTTTTATGAAGATAAACTAGAAAAACAAACGCGTTTTTGACAAGTTGCATGTGTATGATTTAACAGACGCTTGATGTTGTTATAGAATTTTTAACACACATCTTTTGGGAGACGCAGATTGAAATTAGTCTGGGTATAATATTTAAATGTATATTATCTTTGTTGTCATCATAGTTTAATAGTGCAGCGTATTCCACGTGTAATAAAAATATAATATAGGATGTTGTCTGTCACCAGCTTTATAAAATTCACGATGGCTGATGAGTCCGAGTTGTCTCTCGTGCATGTGTACTTTTGATAATCCTCTGTTAACTGAATTTATCTTCACCAGAGTTGTATCGGAAAGTCTGCTAACCCCACGAAACTTCGTTTTTGCACGTGGTGTTATTTCCGACACAAGGACACGTACGTGTATTTTTAATTAGTACATATTATGTATGTTACAAAGATTTTGAAATAATATCTAAAGCACATTGGCTCAGTAAGTGTTGATTGAATGATTGATCGATCGGTCGATTGATTGATTGATTGATTGATTGATTGATTGATTGATTTCGTACTGAACGAATATAAATACAATGTCATTGTAGCAGAGCCATAAAAATAACGGGCTATAAAACCTATAATAGAGAGAGAAAGAGATTTCTTACTTTGGATTTAGCTCCAGAATGTCATTAAATAACGTCTGGAACTTCGACAGGAGACTAGGTGCGTCGTCCGCCGGCAAATTGTTGATGCCTGTGTGGACCACAACAGTCTGAAAAAATATACCATAATGTACATCAGTGCATGGATATACCGGTATGTACTGCTGCTGCTGCTGCTGCTGCTGCTGCTGCTGCTGCTGCTGCTGCTGCTGCTGCTACTACTACTACTACTTCTACTACTACTACGTTTCAAAGCAAATTGTTTTATTCTTCTTCTTCTGACATTTAAATCTGAGATGGAATAACGAAATAAATTTGGAAACTTCAAAGTCTATATAATTATATATATATAAGCAGGGCTTTATATGATTTAATTATCATCCCAGATATAAACAATCAGACTCAAAGCGAAAATGATAGTGAGAGACGTTAATAATATATCCTAGGAAGGACTATTCTTATTATTAAAAGGTACTGAAATATTAATCGAGTAAAAAAGACAACAAAAATTATATATTTATTAAAAAATAGTAATATGCAGTAGTATAGATACTGGGGTACCAGCGCAATTTTCCCTCGCGGGCCTCAAACCCAAGCAACAGTAAAATATGCCAGCCGTGGCTATTAACTCAAGCACGCCATCATTCATACAAAAAATCTAAATGAAAGTCATGCTTAAGTCAAAAGCCCCGACACATATTATTAGTTACTCAAGCATCCCCGCTGATACCCCAGTATCGATACTACTAATCAATCCGGTTTGTCATTTTAATAACATAACATTTGCAACTCATTAAGCAAAGTCAGACGGAACCGGGCAGTAGTCTTCATCATCGCTCTTCATATCATTTTTTACCATGGAGTATTTTACTTGTATGCTAAGGTACCTTGTCCATTATCTAGTATGTACCGTTCATCATCATAAGCTGATAAACTTTTTTTATTTATTGCATAGCTGCTTATGTTATGCTTTCGTGATCTAATGACTTTCACCTCATGGTGAGCGTCTGTTGCCGTAAACAAAATCTTTTTGTAATCATCATGTGCTATCTGTTTTTTAACAACACACTTTTTAACACCCTTACATTTCTTTGCACCAGTCTCATTATCTAACACATATGAATATAGTTTACTTCGCAATCCAACAAATTCAACAATGGGTATTCCGCAAGTTTCATCTTTCATCTTGCCGATAACCTTTTTATTATCATTAAAATGAAACTTACTTTTTGGATCATAATCACAATTATCAAAAAGTTCTTTATCCTTGTAAAAGTCTGCATACACATCTTTTGTTTTTATTTCATAACACAGGGAATCGGTATCAGTAAATAATAACTTAGCTTTTTTATCATATTTGTTTTTGATATAGTTGTAATGGAAATCATACATCAAATATTTTGACAAGTCTAAAATACACATGCCAACATAACAAGGACGATTTAAAACTAATCGTTCTTTTATTCTGTTTATGGCAAATACATTTTCATTAAACATTTTACAAGAAATAAATGAAGGTCTTGCCGCATATTTTAAAAGGACCTCCTCGTTGTGAGCCAATTTAACATTAATTCTTTTTCTCAAGTTTTCCAAAGTTTTATCAAAAACTGAATTGTTCATCAGTTTGAAGAAATCCTTTTCAAAAGCATTTTTACCAGCTGTTCTCTTGGCATTATTAAAATCTATGTGTGTCTTTAACAACTCTAATTCGTCAAACTGTAGTATTCGGTGTATTTGTGTTACCTTCAATCCAAGTTTTTTTTTATAAAATTCTAAGTTTCTAAAATGCACGACATACTTTTCTTTATCTTTCAGTGTTGTAACAAATTTATTAACATTGCAATGTCCTAAATTAAACTTTTGTTTTAAATGTTTACAATAGTCTGACAACCACTCACTTTTAGACTTTCCGGGACAAGAGGATACTCATTATGTGAGTCATGCAGTTTCTCAGGATATTTGATATCGCACTCAACAATGTAATTTGATTTTCCTTTTTCAAACTTATCAACCCACTTGAAGTTGCCAGTAGGTAACGGTTGACACATAGCCCACCCGTACAAGTTATTAGCATCGAGATATATTATGTACCTGCTTTCTTTTTCCTTGTCATAGATTTTCATTTATTTATTGTTAGCCTGTGAATATCTATTTGCAATATAACTCGTACCACCTCTTAATCCTTTTTCCACAAACAAATATTGATCAATATCAGTTATTAAATCAAGTTGGATACCAGTCATCTTAAGGCATGCATCCCAGGCTAAACCAGTACTACTGAAGTAATGGCAAGGATCTAATTTGTAATACTCAATGCACATTTTTCTAAAGTTTTCAAAAACATTTGTCAGCAACAGCACATCAGTCTTGAGATACAGATCATGATATTCTCCCATATTTTTAATCTTAAATGTTTTCCATATGTTTTTAGCATGATCGTAATCTGCATCTGACATGTGTTCATCATTTAATTGAGAATAAAAGCTATCTTTGCCAGGTAACTTAGTATCCTTGAAGCGTTCAAAACTGTTCATATAATCATAAGGATAAACACCTTTTCTTTTTAGCAAGTCTAACTTTTTACCGCTATATTTTTGAGATATGTATTGAAACGACGAAACGTTTTTTACTAGATTATCTAATGATTGGGACATAAACTGGAAACTGTCAATAAACACTAAACTTTTTCCTAACATGAAAGCCATATACTTTTCCATGTTATTCGGTATAACATTTATGTTTTGTTTAAACTTTCCGATGTGTTGCATTATGAAGTGAGAGTCATATCCTCTCAAGTTATGAAACACAACAGGTATTTTTCTAGTCAACCTGAAATTAATAATACGTATGTCATGAGCGCTTCCCCTGTACTTTCCAGTTATATGACAATGGTCCCTGACTTTTCTAACAGAGTTTTCATATGCTACTGTACGACCTGGGTCATCTTTTTTAAGAGTTATTGAAAAACCATTACCACAAATATGGCATGATTTAGATTTTTGGAATCTAGCTTCTTCTTCCTGTGACATTATACTAGATCTTTTTTAAAGTTTGCATTCATAGTTTTCTTGCACCACTTTTCTTCTTATATCATTTTTTCTAAAAACTTGTAAACAGCATTTGGTCCTCTGTATGTCAAAACTGGTTTTGAATATTGATCATCATAACAACAAACAACCTTATACCCATAACTGCAATCAGTATGCTTTTGATAGGCTTCTGTATGTGATTTTTTAGGATTGTTTGATGCTGAAGAAATACTTTCGGTTACTGCTTCAAAATCAGCATATATAACAAACGGAACCATTAGTTGTCTGTCATAGTTTTTTAACTTAACTTTTTCATCTTTGTTTGGAATTTTTATTGCTTGTTTTCCATTAAGTGAAAGACAATCAGGCTTATGATTTTTTAAAACTCTTTCTAATGTAAAGGCATGTTTAACAAAACCATTTTTTTTCCTTGTGTGCTGTTTGATTATGCATCAAACTGTTAAAGTTTTTTATCCGCACGTAATGATTTTTTTTCTTTTTCGGTAATCAAAAGCATATCACACGATTATTTTGCTTTATATTTTGATATGTACAAAGGATATACTTGATTATCTTCATACCCAAATATGTTAAAACAAATGTTGTTTTGTTTTTCTATTTTTGGGATTTGTTGAATTGTAACAGGAAATATTATTCCTTTGTAATCAAGATTACCAATGTGCTTTTTGTACTTTGTCCTTTTCAACAGGGAATTTATAAGCCAAATGGCACCATCTGAAGCATTCGTTATCTTTTTCATTTTTTATATTTATCAATCCTTTTTTAGCATTAGCAAGTTCTTTTGGTAAATCCAAATAAGAGCTACCTCGTAAAGGCTTATACTTTATTTGATTTATGTAATGTGCATCTAGTGTTTCAATTACCCAACCACTTCCCGACTGAATCCAATTTCCAATTCTATTTATAATTTCTTCCCGTGCTTTGTTTAATGCTTCTGATATTTGATTTTTGTTTAATATTATTACAGCCTTTGAGGCAAAGTAAGCTGTTTTGTATATAATATGAAAACCTCCTTTATGTTCTTTATCCATTGGTAATTTTTTTTTAAAAGTAAGTTTTACATCAATGCATAATTTAAATCCGCCTGTTCTTTTTAGTTCTGCTTTGAGAAACTTTACAGCAAAATAGTGTACTTTTTGTAGTTGAGCAATCGGATCATTACTACTATAAATATCTACTTTGGGGATGTTTCAATTTCTCGGATACTCATTATATAATATTACAAAAGATTATTTGTTTAAGCCTATAATTATTTTATTTAATTATTTTGAAGTAAAATATTTATTTCCTGGTTAGATTATATTATTTTTATTTATCCATACATAATGAAATTGATTCCTTTTTCTAACAAAATGCTGTAGTAAGGAATAAAAACAGCCTCGGTTAAAAGAATATTAGTTGCCTCAGAAATTTGTTTTTTACAAAAAGCATGCAGCTTGATTATATCTCGGTTTTTTATTTTCCATGGTAATTTTAGTTGTTGTGCCATGGTTATAATTCTTTCAGTCAGATCTTGAAAGTTTGTAAAAACTATTAACTCTTTGTCAAGTTTACTCATATCTTCAAAATCATTCGTTTGGGCATATGTCATTTGATCTTCCTTAAAGATTTTAATTTCTTTTCTACTTGTTCCATTAGAATATTACGTAAGATAATATTCGTTAAGCCTTTATTTAAATATATAATGCTATGCAAATATTGTAAAAGAGTTTTTAGATAGTATTGATCCTCCTGGAGTTTGTACAGATTGTATCTTATTTTACACAACCAATAAAAAAAATCTTTGTAAATATTGTACTAAAACCAAACTATGCTATAAGTGTGCTTATGCATGTGTGAATTGTAATGATACTTGTGAAGTTTTCGATAACGAGCGTGTTTGCCTTAATTGTGGCACACACAATGGTTATAATCTCATTACAGGTTACAACTACAACCGAAAGAAAACTATTTACCACAGAAAATACTATTTAGATAAATACTTGGTAGCATTTGATTTGTCTTCTGCAAACAGACAAAGATTTAAAGATTTGTTTTACAAAATTGTAAAGATTTTGGATAAGCTAGAAGGTCGAAAAAGATCAATCAAATTTGAATACATTTTTCAGAAAATATTTAAAATATTATAAATAGAAAAAAGAAACAAAACCAATTAAAACAAAATCCACCAGAGATAAGTACGATAGGATATGGAAACAAGTCGAATTACGACTGAATGAATGTCATGACCATTTAACTTGAACAGATGCTCCATAGTAACATCTCTGCTACTTAATTTCCATTAAGCTTGAACCTTTTCATATACATTTCCAGAGGTTCTGTAAAGTTATAATTCTTTTGAATCTCTAATATTTTATTAAAGGTAATCCTAATTACCTCTTCATCATTTTCTAGTCCTGTTGTTGTTTGGACATATGATAGAAGTTGTTTAAAACTTCTATTATGATAGAAGTTGTTTAAAACTTCTATGATGTGTTTTTAACAAAGTTTTTTTTTCTGCTATTCTTGTTTTACTTGCTAAAACAGCAACGATTGGAGGAACTGCGCCAACTACAGATATGAAAATAGGAATTGCTGGAACTAATGCTAGAACAGCACCACAAACAATTATTCCACTGGCAATTTGTAATGTTGTGTTTATAATACCGCACAATTTATAACTGCGTCTGTATGCAGCTACAAGTCGCGTCAAGTGATCAATTAATTCTTCTTTGGTTCTCATGTATAATTAGTTAGACAATAATTTAATTAAAATATTTAGAAAATAGCTCGTGTTCTTCGGGTGACATTTCGTCTATTTTTAATAATTCATCGATTATGCCAATACCTTTATTTATTAGCTGTGGACTATTATATCCTGATCCCATACTTCCGCATACTAACTCTAGATCATCCACCAAATCATCAGGACTATTATAATATTCAACATCAACACAACCTCCTAAAATCTCTTTGAACTTTGAAGAACCTTTATGAATTGGTAAATCAGATAATTCTGTTAGTTCTTTAAAAACATTTTATTATTGTAACGCTTTGTTATCAAGTCTATAAAATCATCATCTACTTTTAGGTCTACTTTTAGGTCTAACACAACTGCTTCTCCTTGTTTGGCAATAAGTTTGTGATGGCCAACAAGCTTAGGTAAATCAATTTGTAACATTCCATAGTGACCATCTTTGTCGACTTTGTAGGAATTTCTTTTTCGTTGCATCCCTTTGCCAGTCTTTTGTATAGTTTCACTAGCTGTTTGAATTCGCTCAGGCAACCTTTTTATATAAAAACCCAGAGCATTTGCCTCATTTGCTTTTTTATTATGTTCTTCTGCAAGTAAAGCCCTATCTTGTTTGACGCGATTGAGGTCACTGAGTAATTTTGAAAATTTAGATTTAGTCGCACTGGTTGTCGCCTTCTCCCAACCCTCTTTGAGTTTTATTTCATCGAGGTTTTCTATTCTTGTCTTTAAACCTCTTATCTTGGAAATCATTTCCGTATGTATCTTATCAGCCCTTTTAATATATTCATCATAATCAGCACTCCCATCAGTAATACCTGGTATTTTAGTTGGGAGTGGCAAAAGAAATATAAAAAGATCGGACAGGGAAAGTAGCATTCAAGGAGGACAGTAAACCACAAAACACAGAAACAAACACGCAAACAGACAAACAAGAAGGCAAAAGCAATAATAAATGCAAACGACATCACAAACACAAAAAGGGTTGGCAAAAGGGCTACCGCCTTGGAACGGTCAGTGGCAAAGTAGGCCACTGGGGGTTTAAACCGGTTCTAGGGTGCACCAAACCTCACACTTACCCTACTGTCATCCCATTAAAACAGGACAGTGTAAATAAAGAAATCCCCGCCATGATCTAATCTCTAACCAACAAGGCAGCATCAATAGGCAATATAAGTAAAACACAAATATGCTCGTGTAAATATAATACAAAAAAAACAATAGCCTAGAAAGCCACAATGAAGGTACTCAATGACTTTGCAGAAGCCAGAGCAGTAAGAGAATAAACCATTAAGGGCCCGACAAGAAAGATCATGGACAAACATCAAACGCCACCGTCCCAATGGGCTTTAGGTAGGCGTCAACATAGGGTCCACAGCCTGTCTGGTCATCGTACAATTAAAGAGGAAAGCATAGTGGCGAACTGTAAAAGGGTCCACCACCAAGCATGCAGTATATTGCAAAATGATAGGGTCATAACCTCTTTTGATAAACTTTTTAACAAGTTTAACAAAGATAGTATGAAAGTGATCATGACCTAGAATCTTATGAAGTTTATAAATCACATCACCATAGAAGTCAGGTTGTGATAGTCCTTGTCGCAGAAGAGTCCTTAAATTCCTTTTATATTTGGAAAGAAGATCAGGGTTACGATAATAAAATTTTGCAAAGGTTTTACGAAGTTTATGGTAACGGTAACCCTGATAGTCATACTTATCAAGTACGTCTTTATCCATACCAGTATCAAGTACGGCTTTATCCATACCAGCATCCAAGTCAATATCATACACCGGTTTGTGTTCCTTAGGCTTCGCAGCAGGTTCTTCTTCTTCCGATACTTCTTCTTCCGATTCTTCTTCTATGTTTCCTAGTATTTCTTTCTCGGGTGATAGCGTTGGTGATAGCGCTGGTGGTGCTATAGCTCCACGATCAGGCGGGGCAACTAAAGGGTGTATTGCCTCAGGAAGAATAGCCAAATGTTGGCGTATTTCTGGAAGGGTAATCAAATGTTCAGATAGCCGTCTTGTTTGCTCTGTTATTTCGCTAGTTACAGGTTTAAATACTTCTGTGTATAAATCACGACTAGCTCCTTTTTCGAGTCTTTTTCGGGTAACTCTATTCTCGTATTCTTTGACAAGCTCACTCGCTTTTCGATTTTTATCTGCTAATTCTTTCCATTTTAACAAAGACATCTATAATATTAGGTTAGATTAAAATAAGATAAATTAAAATAAGTTAAGATAAGTTAAGACAAGTATTATCTAAGTATTGTTATAATGGAAATTCTAAACTATGATATGAAAACGGTAATTTTAAACAACTATGGAACTTTATGCCAAACTGTTGTTTTAGAATGCTTATTTGTGGTAAATCAGGTTCTGGCAAGACAAACACATTAGTTCACATGTTGCTGAAACATTTAGTTTACTATGACAAGATTTACTTGTTTGCTAAAAACTTGGAGCAGTCCAAGTATCAGGTTTTATCACAAAAACTTGAAAAGATAGCAACAAAGAATAAAATCCCAGTTGAAGACATATTAGAATGTTCAAATGATGAAGTTATCCCTGTGAATGATTTGGATTCTGATACTCAAAAGATAGTCATTTTTGATGATTATGTTTGTGAGCGCAATCAAAATTATATTATTAACTATTTCATCCAGGGAAGACACAAACATTGTTGTGTAATTTATTTATCCGGATCTTATTACAAAACTCCCAAAGACATTCGGTTGAATTGCTCTCATTACATCTTTTTTGCGACTCCAGTTAATCGTGAGCTGGGTATGCTTTCCAACGAACAAGATGTCAGCAAAGATCAGTATAAAAAAGCTACTGACAAGCAGTACGACTTTTTGTATCTTGATCGCCCGAGGAAGTTGGTCAAAAGAAACTTCACCGGTGAAATTTAATCTAATCATATTATATATAATGGGACTTTTTAATGATCTTGGCGAGGAAGTTACTACTGGTAGCGTTAATATTACAAATTTTGGTATTGTGCTGTCTGAGTTTGTAAAACAAAAACATCTGGTTAATTATCTTAACAAAGGCAAAAACCAGGAAAATGTTTTGAGAAGTGATCTTGACATGAATAAAATAGAATTATCAATGTCAGAAGTCCAGAAAAAGCAGATGATGCAGCAACAAAGCAATTTACTCAAAGAAGAATAACAAAGATCATACGTGATCATAATATTGATAAAATTCCAGATATGATGAAAGATTTGACAACAGATGTTGATGATAAACTAGGTCAAATACAAACAAAGTTGCAAGCAAACCGTGAGAAAATGATTGAAATTGAAAACGGATTGAAAGATGAAATAAAACTTTTGAGTGATGAGTTAGAAAAGAAAGAAGATGGATTGGAGGAGAGTGAAAACTACAATAAATTAAGTGAACAAATAAGATCTGGTGTTCAAAATATTAATACACGGATTGGAGAAATCAATAAACAAATGGTTGATAACAATGAGCTAGAAACTGCTATTGCTGATGCTTCAAAACAAATGAGAACTGCTTTTACTACTGAAATAACTCCAATTAAAATATTAAATGAGCAGATAAACACTAACGTTGATGATATCAGCAAAGAGTTTGAAGACATCAAAAAGAAAATCGTTGGTAGCAAGACGCTGGAGACTGCTCTCAACAAACTGATTGACACTGATAAGCTTCAGACTGCTATTGATGATGTTTCAAAGCAATTGAAAGTTGCCCAGGATGAAAGAAGCAAAACTTTTGATGGTGAAATCGCTTTTCTTAAAGGGCATAATCAAAAGTCTGATAGCCGGCACACAGCAATTCTTGGTATAATTGACGAGTTGAAAGCAAAAGTAGAAGATTTAAGTCGGATTCTGCTTGTTGAATATACGATAGATGGAATAAGTATTATTCAAGATTACGTTAATGATGATACTTTTGTGTCGCATCCAACACGAAAACCACTTGAAAGAACCGATCGTAATAGTTTTCTTCTTGCGTTTATTTTGTAGCCAATCCACTTGTAAAAGGTGAAGAATATTATAAAAAAACGTTATCCAAATGAATTAGAAATTCTTAAAGAAGGCCGTTATGTATTTGAAATAGATTTTACTTATACAGGAGCAGATGTAGAACGATTCTTTATTTTTGTATCACCAGGTGATGCCGAAAAGCGTCTTCGCCGGATAATAAAAAATGACAAACGAATAGTAAAAGAAACATTTGAATTATATCTCAAACCGCCATCTGGTATTTTTTTCAGATCATACATAGAACGCAACAATACACAAGTTTTCAATTTTGAAAAAATCAAGTTAGAAACTATTTTATTAGGTGATTAATTTTATCTACTAAGATGTATAATGAAACAAAAAATTGTATTATCATCAGAGAAAGCGTCAATAATTAATAGTTCAAATACACCAAGTAATTTTACAACTGTATTTGACAGACCATTATTATTAGGTAGAAACAAACAGTATAGTATTGGACTCGATACGATTAATTCCATGACTTACTCTTGGTATAATATTAGCGAGGATTTTAACAACAAAGTGATAAGGTATCACAATGGAACAGATTCGAAAACTATTAGTTTTGCAAATGGAAATTACAGTTATGTCGATATCGATAATTACATAAAAGAAACATTGATTGTAAACAATGATTTAACCGATGACTCACCTGTCCCGATAAGAATTGAGTTTGATTTATCAAGTTTCAAATGTTTGGTTACCGTTCATAATAAGTTCGTACTTGATTTGAGAGAATCAAACTTTCACAGCTTGATCGGCTTTGACAAAGATGCAGTTATTAGAGAAACTTTCCAGAACAATACTTCCCCGGCCAACTCTAAATACAGTAAGACCAAATCTCACATAATTAACATGTCGCCAATTGTCAATCATTTATCCATTTCAACCAATCAAACCAGCACGACACCAGCACGTGTATAAAGCACGTGCAACTATGTTAAAACTATTGTCAACACCAATATACTCCGACATCACGCCAAACAAAACTGTTGGCATTATATTTGGTAATTCCCCTTGTGATACCTTATATCTATATCTAGGGGATACCAAAATTGTATTTTGTAAAACTGTTACCTTTTTAGGCCTCATTTGGGATCGTCGTTTAAATTTCTCTGCACATATTTATAATCTTATAGCCAAATGTGAAAAAGACCTTAATTTATTACGTATGCTGCAAGGAACAGATTTTGGTTCCGACAGAAAAACACTAACTGTCTTATATAAAACCCTCATTAGAACTAAAATTGATTATGGATCCCATATGTATTCATGTGCTGCTCCGTCTCTACTTCATAAACTGGATATTATTCAAAATAAAGGCATTGAGGATAGCACTAAGGGCGCTAAATAGCACGCCTAAACATTTATTAAAACATGAAGCGGGAGTATTAATTACTACTCCATTTACACAGAGAGGAGCAGTTGCTGCGGTTCTGGGCCAGGACCCAAACAAAAAGATCACAAAATCCTGTAAATAATATTATTATAAATACATACTATACAAATAAATTTCGTAATATATTTAAGCCTAAACCTTTCGGTACAGAAATACTAAACTTGACAGAGGAATATAAATTAAATAAGATCACCATAGCATATTTTAATACTAGAGACATGCCACCATGGACTCTAGCTTTACCAAAAGTTGATACTTCTCTTTCAAATATTATTAACAAACAGGATTATAAAACAAGCTTTTATGGAACATATTGATAACAAGTATAACTAGCATGTACATTTTTTTACGGATGAGTCAAAGGATCCTGGCACAGTACGCGTGGCATCTGCCTTTGTAATCCCGTCTCAAAACATTAGCAAAATTATTCGAATCTCTGATGATATATCCATGTTTACTGCCGAGCTGATTGCAATAATTAAGTCCATTAAATGGATTTTCAAAAATAAACCTATTAAATCAGTTATTTTCTCCGATTCCCTTTCCAGCCTTACCGCCATTAAAGATAGAAAAAGCAAATCTAGACCGGACCTAATTTCGGATATATTAGCATTACTTAATGACTGTAACATGCTGGGTTTATCCATTAATTTGGAATGGTGCCCAGCCCATGTAAATATTTCCGGCAATGAAAAGGCCGACCTAGCTTGTAAAGCTGGATTGGACCATCCTTTTATTGATAAACAGGTAGCATTTGGACCCTCAGAAGTTTATTCCTGTATCCGTAAAACAATTAATGTTAAACTAAATCATTACCTAACTAATCAGACAAATGAATTCAACACTTTTACAAGACTTAGCCATAACTTTAGAAATCATGACCTGTTTTCGGGCAATAAAATCCTTACCAAAACTATAACCAGACTTAGAATGGGATATAACTTAATACCTGCGAGTCTAGGAAGCCACATCATTAAGGATCTTTCCAAAAACTGTCCTTCCTGCTCGGTCCCATATACCACTGAACACTTTCTTTTTGAATGCAGTCAGCTCGACACAAAACGGGACGAATTGAAATCTAAACTCCAACAAATTTCAATCCCTCTAAACCTTAAATAATTTACTCGATCCCGAAAAAAGACACAAACTATTGGTTTTCAGCGCTCTTGGTGACTATATTAAAGCCACCCGCTTCGAAAAGAAAATCTAAATCTTTTATTATCTCAGTTCCCCCATCTTTTAACAATATCCTACAGCATAACCTCCATTGTTTAAAAGTAATAAACTACTTATGACATTACTGAACATATCCCATGTTTGCCATATCTCCCAATTTCCATATAATACCCAATATTTAGTGAGTAAATCGGTCTTAATACTTTTGAGGGAGACATGGGATGCGCTTGTAATTTTAGGCATTCTAGGTATCCTTCAATTGCTATAAAATATCTTCCTCAATAGGTGATATACCTCCTTCATGTGCATATAAGGTAATAAGATCACTCCACTTATATCACTGTGGAAAACATTTCAATAATTGATATAGGTTTTACCATGGGACTGACCCGGTGGACGCGTTGGGGCGATTTTTGAGTCTGATGACAACGCAGGCACAACGGTCCAGGATCAATCACATACTCTCATATATATAATGTAAAAAAACTGCACTGTTGGACGGCCCAGTGGATCAGCTTGTAAGTTTTGTCTGCTGGGCTCGAAAACACTGACATTATTGAATATATCCCATATTTACCATACCTCCCAATTTTCATATAATACTCAATATTTAGTGAGTAAATCGGTCTGAATACTTTTGAGGGAGACATGGGATGCGCTTGTAATTTTAGGCATCCTTGGTATCCCTCAATTGCTATAAGGACCTTCCTCAATAGGTGCTATACCTCCTTCGTGTACCCATAAGGTAATAAGATCACTCCACTTATATTACTGTGGAAAACCATTCAGTAATTGATATAGGTTTAACATGGGACTGATTCGGTGGACGCGTTGGGGCGATTTTTGAGTCTGATGACAACGCAGGCACAACGGTCCAGGATCAATCAAATACTCTCATATATGTAATGTAATAAAACTGCACTGTTGGACGGCCCAGTGGATCAGCTTGTAAGTTTGTCTGCTGGGCTTGAAAACACTGACATTATTGAGTATATTCCATATCTACCACATCTCCCAAGTTCCATATAATACCCAATAGATATATAAATAAAAAAATTAGAACATTTTTAAATATATAAATAAAAAAAAAGAACTTGTGACATTTTTAACTTACTAGAGACTGTTTTGATAGTTCACACACCCCTGACCCATGCCCCGAGCTGGTACCCTTTTTCGATGGCCTGGCTATTTGATGTAAATTATTTAAAAAGAAAAAAACTAACTTTGGTGAACCCCATAATCTTCCTTGGGCATAATGTATATTAAAGTGTCTGCTTTGTTCTTGTCATTTCTTGAAAGACGATAACGTTAAAATTATCTCCTTAGAATAATTATAAGTAATGAATAAATAAAATAATCTACCTAGAAACACTCGCCAAAAGGCCTTGTGCCATAGAGCGAGCAAAAATAAAAACTTATAGTAGTAGTACTCCGACATCAACAATAGGGCGGAGGTATCTAAGTTGTCCATTGCGTGAAGTTGTTTTAGAGCAGTCTCGGTACCACCCAAGACCGGTATGACTGAAATGCGAAAAGGGCCCTTTTCGCGAAAAGGGCATTCAAGCTACGAAAAGGGCCTGTTTTATGCAAAATGCATTTATATTGTTTGGTTTTGGTGATTTAAATGTGAAGAATGTGTAATTATACTAAGAATATAATAAGAATATACTAAATAAAAGATGAAAGAAAGACTTAATTCCTCAAAAATACGTATGTGTAGCGACAATTACAGCTACGAAAAGGGCCGGTCTGCGAAAAGGGCCCGTTTTATGCAAAGTGCATCAATATTGTTTGGTTTTGGTGATTTAAATGTGAAGAATGTGTAATTATACTAAGAATATAATAAGAATATACTAAATAAAATATTTTAGAAAGTCTTAATTCCTCAAAAATACGTATGTGTAGCGACAATTACAGCTACAAAAAGGGCCAGTCTGCGAAAAGGGCTAGGACCAATGTGTTTAATGCATATTATCAGAATGATCACATTTCACATTGGCGTTAGTTTTGTATTATGCATTAAGTATTTATTTATTTAATTATTATAAATATATTTATATTGGAAATGGTTCTACAAAAAGGAATATACCCTCATACGAAAAGGACATACACATTGTCTAATAAAATGATCTGTGATTTTAGCCTTTACATTATGCATCAAGTATTTATTCAACTTCTTTCTTTCTTTTTTTAATATTGGCCTAAATCATTCATCGTAAAGGACTGTAAATTATATGAAAATGATATTCACATCTACGGAAAGGGACGCTGATCTACGACTTTACTACGAAAACTTTTCAGTATAATGCCAATGTTGTTCACACCTTTGTTTGATCCTTGATTCGATTATAGCACATTCACTAATCGATCGGTAATCGTCCTGGTATCACCTGCATGTTTGCCTTGATTGGATTATCAAGGAGCACTAATTATCGACACTTACGTAATTATCACATATGTATGATAATGATATTCATTTTTCAATATATTTGAATCAAAATACAGAAAACCGGCTTAATTAAAATAAAAAGAAAGCCGAACTTCGAAGTAAGTATAAATCTCCGAGTTTTTATTATTTTAGTCATTATTCTTTCATTGTCATAGCTATATGTGAGATATCATTTCATATTATTCAAAGTGTTATAATGTTGGAATTGTATGCGTGTTCAGTGTGTTCTGACGAGTGCGATGACCACTGCATCTACTGTGAGGTAAGTGACCACATTTTGATATTTGGATAAGTGTCAAAACTTCACACGAGTCATCTAGGTAATTTGAAATGTTAATTGCGATTGACACTTGAAGTTATACACGGGATCATCACGATTATTTAAAAGTGACATTATACACGGTTTTTATTTAAATAAGCTCTTCATTATTCTACCGTAGGTTTAAATATGTGCAATATAATAAAAATATTATATATGTTTCAAAATATTATATATGTTTCAAAATAAGATTTTATTTAAATAAGCTCTTTATTATTCTACCGTAAGGTTTAAATATGTTATTGTTGCAATATAATAAATTCATTATTCTACCGTAGGTTTAAATATGTGCAATATAATAAAAATATATTAAATGTTTCAAAATATTATATATGTTTCAAATGAATGAACAACAATGTTTCTAAATAAGATTGTAATTAAATATAATAAAATATAAAATCCAGAATGCCATGTGTCTCTTTGAATGAACAACAATGTTTCAAAATAAGATTTTATTTAAATAAGCTCTTCATTATTCTACCGTAGGTTTAAATATGGTGCAATATAATAAAAATATATAAATGTTGCTTTGTGACTAGTATATGAATCGCCCAATATATTCACTAATTACTTTAATCCGCACATTTGCGAAGCCGTGTGTCGATACGATTAATGACACGCGTCGCATCTACAAGTATTCCTTTGCTTTGCACAGAAGCGAGGTGTTAATAGGATTAACGGCACGTGTTGATTGTGATTTTACTCAGAAGAAACTAAGTTGATAAATTGTTAGCAATAATGTAGAAATAAATGACTGACAATTAGTTTAGGTAGACACTATTGAATGTAATGTTTTCTGCTATGTGGAGAGGTTTGCGAATGAAACTATGCTTTACGGATTAAATAAATGAATTTAATGCCTTCATTTATAACGAAATTGTTTATTTTTTATGTTAATACGAGAATAACGCACAGAAGCCCTTCGTAGATACATGTACGTGTTTATTGTGATTTAAAAGAAATGAATAAAAGTTGATAAATTGTTAGCAAAATTTTTTTTGATGCAGATTAGTTTAGTACACAATTTAATAAATTTAATGTTTTATGTTATGTGGAGACACTAGTCGCAATTACAGTATTTCTTTGCTTCGCACAAAAGCCAGGTGTTATTAGGATTAACGACACGTGATTGTGATTGAACCGGTAAAACAGGGGGAAATTCCACCCAATTGGACAAATAATAACTGCGAGAGTGCAAACCATATTCTGAAAACGGCCACCCAATGGAAAATGCAAGACCTTCCCAAATTTATTAATACACTTTACAGCATCGTCACTAGTGAACAGGAGAAGCACTGTCAGGCAATTAGGGACACGAGCAATTATCGGCTATCTGACAGGTACACCCATCACCAAACTGACATAAGTTACTGGTCTACAATGACAGAAGAAAGCAGACAAAAACGACTAAAGCGATTTCTGACGGACTGCGGTAAAGCTAATACCAACACAGTAGTATCGACAGACGGAATGAGGACAACTCAACGAACACCAACAGCTGGTCGCAAGCCCGAACAGAGAAAGAGGAAACGGGCCGAACGATCAAGAACCCCGATTTCAAAGAGGAGACTGTAGTCGGTAAGGGGGGTCTTTGACCTCACCGGGTGTACAACACTCCGACTGTCCCATGTCCCGATGGGTTTTAAGTCATACCAACACATGAAAGGTTATATGGCGCCTAGGGGAAAAGGGAAAGGGACGGGCAATGATAAGAGCGCCTCCTCGTGGTGTGACCTGGATACAGTTGGATAAATCACATTTATTTCTTGTATGATTATAAACAACATCCAAATTAAAATTAATTCATATTAACTCGATTAAATTTGATTTATCCATCTGTAACTGAACGCTCTTCGACTTAAATAAACATATTATTTTTATAAAAAAAAGGTATCAAAAACAGGTCTATTGATATTAATACATTTAAACATCACCTTTAAAATATATTGTTTGCTAGTTACTTATTTATTCATGTTCTTTCCGCGTTCGTTAACGGCTCTGTACCGCCCTTTTCGTCATGCATATGCCCTTTTTGTAATGTATGTGACTCGCTTCTAGTGCATAACTTTGAATTAAATAAGTTTAATAAAATACTTATTGTTTGAGTTTCTTTGAAAAACACACATTTTTTATTACTTTTATTGATGAAAAACAAAGTTACATGAAACAAATCTCTATATTACATAAACATATTTATAATAAATAAAACGGGCCCTTTTCGCAGACCGGCCCTTTTCGTAGCTGATAATTGTCGCTATACATACGTATTTTTGAGGAATTAAGATTTTCTAAAATATTTTATTTAGTATATTCTTATTTTATTCTTAGTATAATTACACATTCTTCACATTTAAATCACCATAACCAAACAATATTGATTCACTATGTATAAAACGGGCCATTTTCGCAGACCGGCCCTTTTCGTAGCTGATAATTGTCGCTATACATACGTATTTTTGAGGAATTAAGACTTTCTAAAATATTTTATTTAGTATATTCTTATTTTATTCTTAGTATAATTACACATTCTTCACTTTGAAATCACCATAACCAAACAATATTGATGCAATATGTATAAAACGGGCCATTTTCGCAGACCGGCCCTTTTCGTAGCTGATAATTGTCGCTATACATACGTATTTTTGAGGAATTAAGACTTTCTAAAATATTTTATTTAGTATATTCTTATTTTATTCTTAGTATAATTACACATTCTTCACATTTAAATCACCAAAACCAAACAATATTGATGCACTTTGCATAAAACAGGCCCTTTTCGTAGCTTGAATGCCCTTTTCGCGAAAAGGGCCCTTTTCGCATTTCAGTCATACCCGTACAAGACGGTTTTTACCCCCAACCGGCTGTTACCGGTCACCGAAGCTATTCACTACTATCGAAAACGGAAGTAGATGGCGATTGACGTTTGTACCTGGTTAAAAATGTAAATATTTCAGTAATAAGAGTATATCTGTCACCACTATGGCAGATAATGACGACTTTGGACCCCTTGAAACATCAGGTACGAACTATGTCCTTCATTCAGTCAAGAAGACTGTATTCATACATGAACCATGCATGCAAAACCTCATAATTTTGGAACAAGGCTGTCCTGCTGTCTGCATAACAAAATGCCACCCCTTCATATATATATATATCTATAGAGACATGGATTCATTTGTTATTGTTCATCTTGTATTGAAATAACTAAGACAAATCAGCATCGGGTCAACCTGTGTTACAAGGTCACCGACAGCCTTGTAGCTAACCAACTTGACTGCTTGACATTGACAGTTTACAGACCGTCTTCACCACTTCAGTTTCGAGTAAATGCACAACATACTACTATATCTATCTATCTATACATTTTGCCACACCCACTCATGGGCATAATCGGAAAGCTGCGCTAGTAGACAAGAAAAGTTAAAAATAATAGTTTTTAGGGGAAAACAGTTTAAAGGTGTTAAAAACAGCATTTAATAAGGGATAAAAGCAGGGTTAAAAACAGTCATATGCATTTAAGGTCTGACGTGGTGGATGCGGCAGACATCCAGCTTGAACGAGTCCAGATCTTTCTGCTGCTCGACATCAGCTGGGAGTGAATTCCACTGGATAACAGTTAGAGGAAAGAATGAGTACTTATAGTACACTCAAGTGATATGAAAACGCAACACGGGCATTTCCGCTATATATTGTATGTACAATATGCTGCTTTTAATCGAATGGTACATGGCTACGTAAGACCTTTCCTTTTGGAAAAAATACTAAAACAACAAATAATACAGCAAATAGTATTCCTGCAATGTTTCATTATTCACAGAGTACGCGTTTGGCTCAATCATGTGGGCAAACTTAGGATGCAAAATTTTGCAAACTATTTACGTTAAATACAGTACTGAACTAGCTCAATTTTTCGAAGAGCAACTTCAACATTGATGAAGTTCTTGTTACAAAGTGTAGTGTGATTAAAACGTCTACAACATCACAGTTGTGTCCTTTCTCTAGTTAACTGCAACTTTTTTTTAAAAAAACATCTTGGGATTTCTTTGGAATATTATGTTCAATTAAGTGTGCAGTATATACAATATATAGCGGAAATTCCCGTGTTGTGTTTTCATATCACTTGAGTGTAGTCAACTCCAGTATGGATCTGTCAAAAAGTCATGGAGTGACTATACCTCGAAACTCTATGGTTGGGTTCGAAGTGTTGTGGAATAGGGACAGCTACCATATCATGCACTATATTATAGAAAAGACATTGCTCAACTTTTATAATTCAGTGAATTGAAAAAAAAATAAAGGTAACCTATGCAGACTTGCTTATTTTCAGTTGTAGTTTGTTGCCGAATCGATGTGAAGCATAAAATAAACGTACAAACACGGACATCACAATTTTGTGCTCTTCTGGATAAAAAAGTGTATAATCTTCGAGTTTTCCATTTTTTACCATATGTGGTAAAAAGGCACGATGACATCATCGTTCCAAGATGGCCACCTCCATTTATGTTCTTTGCAATTTTTTAATAAGTCATATCTCCTTTTTGTTTCATGGCATTTTGACAATTGTTTCTGCTTTTTTCAAGTTTTTCAGAGCCCTTCTAAATAAATCTTGTTTGAAAATAGTGCATCAACTCCTTTAAATACCACAGGTACATGCACAAAACTCACCAATGAGAAGATTATCAAGAAGATCTGTTTGGAGCGCTTGTTTTAGCCAAAGGTTTTTTGGACTATATTGACAAAATAAGTTGTATATCAGTGAAACAGAAATTTTTAGTGGTAAATAAAAATACCTTCCTTTTCAAAATTGGTTAAGAAATAAAAATTTGCTGCACAAAAACTGTTTTTGATGTTCAAGGTATTTCTGCTGGATTGAAAAAATCTTTTTAGAATTTTTATTCAAAAATGGTTTTAAATTGTTGGATATTCGTAAATTAAGACACCCTGAAAGTTTTATAGCAAAATATGAAGGGTAACCGAAGTGAATAGAATTTTTTTAGTTTCCTGCTGTCCCACCAACAAGGAATTTACATGAGAAAAACCAATCAAAAAATGATTTGGGCTGTAAAATATTTATTTGTCAGCCGATTTTCAAAAATAAGGTATTTTTATTTACCGATACCACTAAAAATGACATTTTTTAATGATATATAATTGATGTATGTATTATTTAAATTGCTCAAGCTACTACAGAAAAGCTTTTGTCTGAAAAAGCGCCCCGAACAACAGTCCGTCTTTTAACTCACTGTATAATTTCACAGTTCAGTGTCACGAAAAATCTTGCTGCTCACCTGAGATATATTGTTTGTATTTGGAAATTAACCCTGTCAAGCTCATGAATTCAACTGACACACAGACACATAAAACCGTCAAACACAATATTGAATAACTGAAAATTATCATGTTTTAGAGTTGGCCGGGGAAGTATTGTTCTGGGAAAGTATGAATATTTATAACTTTCTCAGTGACAGGACGCAGACAGTAGTAGTCAAAGGCGAGAAATCAGACACTTTACCAGTTACATCCGGTGTTCCTCAAAGTTCTGTCCTAGGACCGATATTGTTTCTTGTGTAAAGTATCACCTCACAAGTAAGGCTGTTTACTGATGACACAGCAGTTTGCCTGACTATTGACGACCAACAAACTGACGAAAACATACTCCAGACAGACTTAGACACACTTCAGAGATGGGAGACTAAGTGGAACACGGAAGTTAATGCGTCAAAATGAAGTCATTAAAATCACAAAGTCAAATCACCCACTTCCCACAAACTATAACTTCACGGACAGATGCTTAAGACAACTGAGAGTGCTCGCTACCTTGGTGTTGACATGACAAGCAACCTATCCTGGAACACTCACAGCAACAGGGTATCAGGTAAGGCAAACCAACCGCTTGGCTTTATTAAACGCAATATAAAGGTTAATTCTCCCAAACTTAAGAAATGTGCATACAATGCCCTTGTCCGCCCACAACTAGAGTATGCAGCAGCATTTGGGACCCCCACACGAAGTCCAAGGCCGAGCAGCAATGTGAACATTAAACAACGCCTAGCAGCAAGGTGGACAATAAACAACGTCTAGCAGCAAGGTGGACATTAAACAATGCCTAGCAGCAAGGTGGACGTTAAATGACTACCAGTCTGCGAAATAAACACATAGTCCGAGCCCGAGGCTATAACTTTTTCGTACGGACTATCAAACTGCTACGAATACATAGTCCGATCGAACCATTAGAAAAAAGTCTTTGTGAGCTTTACGTGAGATGGAACTTCAGACTACACCGGGGAGGAGTATGAAAGCCTGTACATTAGGACTTCGATATAAATTGTTCATATTATTTATGTAGCTCGTCCTTGTGTTATTTTGATTTTCTTTTCCAACTAGTTCTTTAGTTACGGACTATGAAATTCCGTTTCGGACTATACCATTTTCTTAGAATGATAGTCAGGAGGACTATAAGGCTAAAATCTTTTTCGTGCAGATTGGACTACTCAAGCTACTTGAGTGTTACTTTTCTGTTGGAGAGGCTTGGATGGAGGCTGTTAAGCCTACTGCATTTAAAACATAAGTGCAACCACAAATAGACTCCTTAATTTTCTTACATCCCAGTGTCTGTATATAATAAACAGTCACTCGATTATTCTTGACCTATTTTCATGTAATACTTGTTTTAACCACAGAGGAGGTGGAGGTTCTGAAAGCGCAGCTGGCCCAAATTGAATTACGAGAGAAGGAGCTGATCAAGCAGAAGGAGCAAGATGAGGCAGACTTCGGGCAGAAGAGGGCTCGCTTCAGGGAGTTGTTTCTCCAGAAGGAAGGTTTGTTGTCCTCCAGTTCATTAGCAGTTTAAAAATATGTGTATGTCAAACATTTTAACAATATGAGTAAACTTCCTGTACATAGCTTTGATGTGCAACCTATATCTAATACTAAAAACTATCAGCCAATGAACTTGATTATAGTCATGTTAGTTTTATGTGGTTAACAACTGTCAACATGTTATAAAAATGCTTGTAGCTTCGAAAGTTCAGTAATAGCTGTTGGGATTATCTGATATCAAACTTAAGTGTATGGTTGCTGTTTACCTGGGCTGTTATGAGTCATGATTTCAATTTAAAGGCAGACTAAGCTTATTAAAGCGTAGAATTAAACAGTCAACACAGTTTTCTGCAATCATAACTTTATTAGGGAATTTTGCAATAAAATCCAAATAAATAGTTTCAATGTAATATTGTGGAATCTCATTTGAACTAATGTACTATTATGTTGTGTCCATACATGTACAAGTGGTCCTGTGTATACACCAGATAGCTTGTAGGGCCAAATAGTTTATTTGGTGATTGCAGTAGCTATCCCACCAAATAACAACAAAATTTAACTACAAAACCTTTTATCAAAACTCTATCTAGGTCTTCAGGTCATATAATAATGTATATATGACGGTTAAAAGCAAGGATTTATTAATGGGTTCTTAAAATACATGTGATTGAATATGAATTGGTAACGCTTAATTCGACACTCCAGTTTTAGCCTGGCTGGTTAAAGCCGTTTATATAGTGTCTTCGACACTCCAGTTTTAGCCTGGCTGGTTAAAGCCGTTTATATTGTGTTTATATAGTTTGGATTCTCAAAATATATAAGATATATATATATACATTGTCGTCAGTAGGTTTAGAAATGGTGTACATATTTTGTAAAATTTTGCTGTTGTTGGCGGGATAGCTACTTCAGTTAAAGTTTGACAGTAATATTATACACTAAGGCCAGAGTTTTTTATTTAGATTTACCTGAGAGCCTACCCTAAATTTTGCAAAACTAAAATAATAATAAAAAGTCACACCAAAAGTCGAAATTGTGAATTTTATTTTATTTTTTCCTTCTGTTCGATCTGCTACATCTTTTTTTTTTTTTTTAAAAAGTTGTGCCTATCCTTAAACTTATTTTCACAATAATGTAAAATTGCACACTTTTTTTGTTGAAAATTTGGATTATGACTTTTTACTTTGTGAGGTTGGAAATCGAAGTATTAATTTAGTCTCTTTAATATATACATGTTTACAAACACAATTTAATGCATACCATTGAACACCACAATACCTATTTCACTCTACTAGGCATTGAGTTCATAATCCTTTCTTGAGAATATTTTAATCTTGACCCTTTGTCAATGAATGAATGGTGTTTTACGGCACGTCGACACATAAATAGGTCATATTGTGCGCAAAACTGATAAAAGATGAAGAAATGAAGGATTAATTAAAAATTAATGTAAACACACCAGGCAAAACCATTAAAAAATAAGTGATGATATGGTAGTAATATAAACTATACATGTAAATCAACCTTTTGTCAAGGAAAAATATGTCTATTATTCTTGCAATTATGACAGATAAACATTCAATAATTTCAAGTTTATATATTACATTTTGTTTCGATTTGAAGTGTGTTTAAAAGCAAATTTGTGATAAAATACAAACTCAAACATATATTAATCTGACAGTGAATCAAACCAATTCTCAAGAGTGGAAGGTATTTTCAAGAACGGTGTGAGATAACATGTAGGCAGTTTTAACATAAAGTGGATGTTGGTTACATTTATATGCAAAACAACTTGAAAAACAAAAAAACATAAAAAACGAAGCAATACGTTTAATATTTACGAGTAAAACTTGTTTTATGAAAATAAAAGAAATCTGAAATTTTCTTTTTTTCTTTTTTTTTATTGACTCCTCATTTTTTCCATTTTTATTTCCTCCTCCTGCTGCATTTTTTTTCAAAATCTCCTATAAAACTAACTATAAAAAAACTCTGGCCTAATATTCTACACAAAGTATACATCATCTCCATTAAAGTTAAAAATAAACATTGTGGTTTAATAGCCCTAAGCAATATTGTATTTACATTACAGCAACAGTGTTTACATAACACCATTATGCACTACATTGAAAAACGCAACATTTTTGATTTTCGCTAATCCGCTGTTTTTTTGTTCAAATCAAAATTGTATTTTATGTAAGTACACAAGTCTCTTTGTCCCAAAGGTTAACATATGGTGATAAACAGTTGCATACGATTTGCTCTACTTCTTTCAGTTGACACATTTAACGTTAACATCTTGAACAAATCTTAAAATTCAAAGAATACCAAACATAGTGTTTTCAAATGTAGTGAGTGTATATACAAGTAGACCTCTGTGTGATATTCTAATTTAGCTGAGCTCGAGGCTGACCGGGAGGCCCGCCAGACTTTGGAGGCGCGTCTGGCAGAGACAGAGGCAGAGCTACAGGACATCAAGATGGCCGTGGCCGTGTCGGAGGCCAACAAGGAAGAGGAGATAGCCAAGGTGCGACAGCTGTGTCAGCAAGAGATAGCCACCATGCAGGCACTACTCAGAGGTGGGTAAATAGCCATTTGGCTCTTATTAACATTAACTAGAGGATTTTTGTTTCCTCTTTTTCATTTATCAGTTTAATATTCACTGTCTTTATTTTAAACATCCTATGTGTTTTTCATCTTATTTTCTTCCCCGCACAAAACACGTTTTCTTGGGTACTGGATAACTTTGTGAAACTTGTTAAATATATGCAGCACGTGGTCCTGTTGATTTACAGACCTTTCTAACATGAAGCACGTGGTCCTGTTGATTTACAGACCTTTCTAACATGAAGCACATGGTCCTGTTGATTTACAGACCTTTCTAACAGGAAGCACATGGTCCTGTTGATTTACAGACCTTTCTAACATGAAGCACGTGGTCCTGTTGATTTACAGACCTTTCTAACATGAAGCATGTGGTCCTGTTGATTTACAGACCTTTCTGACATGAAGCACGTGGTCCTGTTGATTTACAGACCTTTCTAACATGAAGCATGTGGTCCTGTTGATTTACAGACCTTTCTAACATGAAGCACGTGGTCCTGTTGATTTACAGACCTTTCTAACATTAATATTTTTGGCATTTCCATGTCAATTTGTACTAATTGTTGTTTCTGGATTAACACACCAAATTTGTTCAAGGTGTATCTTCATGAAACTTGCTACACTTGCTATGGTCTTGTGGTGCCTTTATATAAGAGAATGTTCTTATATGATCAGTTTTTTTGTCATTTCCTTCGAAACTAGATTTTTAAACAAAAAGGAAGTTTCGAAGCACAACTTACTACAAAGTCATTATTTGTGGAGTGCTGTAGTCTAGTGGTAGAGTGTTGGACCCATGATCGAAAAGTCGTGGGTTCGATCCCTGCCATGACCATATATATGCAAGCCACTTTATCTGCATTGCTTAGTACTGATTATACTCAGGATTGATTAAAATAAGTTCAGAGAGCTTTATCAGTGTAAATAAATAAGTTTGAACTAAAGCCGTTATTATATATATATTATATCTTCATGATAAGTAGAACCTTTTTTATGTCCCGAAGGGTGGCATACAGTAGTCACACTGTCTGTCAGTTCGTCCGTACCATCGTGTTCATACCATCTTGGCACAAGTGCTCACCACAACAAGATGACATGTCACGCGCAAAATCCAGGTCCGTGGCTTCAAGGTCACACTTAGAGGTCACAGGTCAAAAAGACGTGCTTTTGTGTCCATATTTTGTGTCCGGTAAATAACTCTGACATTCCTGAATGGATTTTCGAAAAATCCAGGTCCATGACTCAAAGGTCAAGGTCACACTTATGTTTTGAAATATCCTTTTATTTATGATAAATATACTTATTTTTTCAATTGGTTTATTATATGTACCTAAACTAATCACATCTATAGAATAATTATCATATTTTAGCAGAGATGCATACTGTTTTATAGATTGGACACTACCGTCATACCATAGAACCATTGATATTATAGGAAGCTAGTACATCATTGTATTTGAATGTTTATTTGATTGCTTTGTCTTATTTTAGTTGCTTGAATAGAATACACTATGTTAATTTTTGAAAGTTACTTCTTCATGTAGCTTATATTGGGTAGATGTATGTTTTTAAGTAGATGTATGTATATATTTTGTGTATAGGTATACCACACATTTTAAAGGGTCATGTGGCAATCTTGAGTTTTATTCAAAAATTAAAATTCCTCAATTTAGTTATCCTGCGTCATTTTGACTTTAAAACTGCTTGCATATGATTAAATAAAAAATTGAGATTTCAATTTTCTTCACTATTTCACCAAATTTTTAATCATATTATTGATGCACTATTATAAAAAGTTAGTTATATGTAAAAATAATTTGCTTTGAACTATTGTAACAATTACTATTAATGACTGAACAAATGCAAGTGAAGAGAAAAACTAACGGGACGCCGTGAGTTTTTAAAAAATCAAGATTGCCGTGTGTCCCTTTAAACAACAAGTATGCTCATGACATGCCCAACTGTTCCAACAGTATAATTATACACTGGAGTCTTCGGTATGGTATTCTGGTCAAGTTATCAGATTGTAAAGTCTCTAACAACTCTTTAATGCACATCTCCCTTTTTCATTGAAGCTGATGTATCCTGTATAGGTAACCCAATGGTTCATTTTCATCATTAATCAGTAGTTCACCCAACATTCTACTGAATGATCGACGTATTACCCTCCTGGGTCACATGTATAGTTTGATACATGTGTACCCACTATATTACTGCCTTTAATTGCTTTTATAATCCTTATATTGGGATATCCACTCTGTATTGACCTGTTAGAAGTCCAAATGCACACATACATGTATATTGCCTCAATAAATCCAGTGAACACTACATGTATAGTGGTTCAATAAATAATATTCTAGTAGGTATTAAAGATATTGCCTTGATATTTGATGTAGATTTGCTCTATACCCTACCCTGTCACACCTCTACGTTGCTGTCCCACCCTCACCACCTCTACTCTCCTTACTATTGCAAGCCCACCCCTACCTCCCTCTATCCCTCTCCTCCCTCAACACCCCACCCCACCTTCCAGCAAATAAACTTGACCTTGTCACGCGAATGAACATGCACCCAGTTGGCGAGACAGCCCCTGGCATTTGCCTCATTTTAAACTGGTAGTTAAACAGTAAACATTTATCGCAATCACTTTTTAAACTATAACAAATTGTTTGAAACCATCTGCTTTTAAATGTTTCGCTTTTAAATCTTTTTTAAAATAATTCTCTTTTTAAAAACTAACTTTTAGACAATCAGCTTTCTTATCAATTTTTATAACAACCACTTGTTAACTATCAGCTTTTCAAACACATTTTGTTATCTGATGCATGTGTCAGGTCAGGTACCACCTGCCATTCACATTAATCAAGTTGTCGTGGGTTCTGATGTATGTCAGATCTTGCAAATACCAGCTGATATGTGCAAACAATCGATAGAACAAAACAATACATTATACAGACAATTAAATTATCTGTCACACATGCATACCGTAATTATACAGTATGCACTGCTTTATATGCCAAAAAAAAAACTGGTGACTTAAAATCTGTAATAATTAATACAACACAGCAGATCCACAGTATCAGTCGGGTAGGGCCAGTATATAATAATGACTGATCTGTTATATCTATTATACCAAAGTGCAGTGGTGTAGTGGTTAGAGCTTCTGACCTGCAAACGGAGGGTTGTGGGTTCGAGACCCTTGGCCACTTCTACCAAAAAATTTAAAATGATAGTAGTACTTGTAACCCTTGCTTGACGAACAAATAATGGGTATTTTGTCGTTGGCCCAGTGTCAGAAAAAGTGTCTGGGTGGGGTATCCTGTTCTATGGCGTGGTATTCCAGTGTGGTAGCACCAGATCTGTTACAAGTAGACTGTAGATACATTACACTACATGCAAGCACTCATGAGTCCAGATTGACTGTTGTACCTATACCCGTGAGTGTCCTATCGGTTAAACGGCTCAGGGTCTATAATCCTTAGAACTACAAACAAACATACACAGCTGTTAGAGATGGCAGAGTTTCACATCTCTGCAGTACGAGTGAGGGAGGGCCAAACCCAGGTCTTGAATGAGGATATAATAATATCTAATCCGTTAATATCTGTTGTCAAATAAAACCAACTAGCAGAGAATGCCTACAGTTCCACATCCCTGCAGTTTCAGTCATAGAGGACCAAAGTCCAAAATGCCTTGAATATATATACAGATATCCAAACAAAATAATATCTGTGGTTCAGGTAACACTGTCTAAAAAAATAGGGTAGGCAGGTAGGCTTTTTTTTTTATATAGTATATAGTAATCGCGCCATCCGTCCATCCGTCCAGATTCTGTCCGTCCGTCATTCCGTAGTTCGTGTCCGGACCGTAACTTCACAACCCCTGCAGGGATTTTTAAATAACTTGGCACAAGTGATCACCATAACAAGATGATGTGTCGCGCGCAAAATCCAGGTCCGTACCTCAAAGGTCAAGGTCACACTTGAAGTTCATAGGTCAAAAACAGGTTCACAATTTTGGGAATGGTACCGGTACAAGTTGAATTGGGAAAAATTATGCCATTTTCACCAAAATTGGAAATTTTCATACATTATATGATATTATACAGGGCACACATTTTGGTGTTTTAAGAGCAATACTGAGGCCCCCAAAATTAGGCACTGGTTCCCCTCTCCAAAAAGTGTCTATTTTTAGCTCTACTGATCAGAGATCAGCAGAGCTTATGCCGTGGTGCGGCGTCCGTCGTCCGTCCGTCTGTCTGTCCGTAAACTTTTTTTGTAGCGACTACTCCTCTGAAACTACTGAATGGATTTTCATGAAACTTTACAGAAATGTTGCCCATGAAGTCTAGTTGATCCTAGCAAAAATTCATGTTGATGTAAAATCCAAGATGGCCGCCAGATCTGAAAATAGGTTTTTAAAAAACAAGTTTGTAGCGACTACTTCATGAAAACTATAAGTGATATTGATATGGGACTTTTCTAAAATGATCAGCATGACATGATGTTGGTCCTTGTCGAAAATCGTTTTGATTTGACGTTAAACATGGCTGCCAGCGGCCATCTTTGTTTACATAGAGTTATATAATGAAAACTTGTAGCGACTACTACTCTGAAACTACTTGACGGATTTTCATGAAACTTCACAGGAATGTTGCTCTTGATGTCTTATTGATCCTAGCAAAATTTCAGGTTGGCCGGAAATTCAAGATGGCCGCCACGGCTAAAAATAATTTTTCAAAAAACAAGTCTGTAGCGACTACTTCCTGAAATCAAAATCAATCAGTAGAGCTTCAAGGTCATTGACCTCTTGTTCCTTATTTTTATTTAAAATTCACCTCTAAAAATATGTAAACAAAGAAAATAATTTTAGATTGTAAATTTTAACACTCCAATTGGATTTTTTTTTATACTTTTTGCAGTTAGGAATGGGGTACTATAAGGAACAAAAACACTGATTACATGTAATATTTCAAAGTTTAAATATGGTGCAGAAAGTTCTTTTTATGCCCCCAAAATGGTTTCGGGGCATATAGTAATCGCACCGTCTGTCCGTCCGTCATTCTACAGTTTGTGTCCGGACTGTACCTTCAAAACCCCTGCATGAATTTTTAATTAACTTGGCACAACTGATCACCATAACAAGACGATGTGTCGCACGCAAAACCCAGGTCGGTACCTCAAAGGTCAAGGTCACACTTGCAGTTCATAGGTCAAAAACAGGTACGCAATTTCGTGTCCGGGCCTTAACGTCACAACCCCTGCAGGGATTTTTAAATAACTTGGCACAAGTGATCACCATAACAAGATGATGTGTGTCGCGCAAAACCCAGATCCGTACCTCAAAGGTCAAGGTTACACTTGAAGTTTATAGGTCAAAAACTGGTACGTTATTTCGTGTCCGGACCGTAACGTCACAACCCTGCAGGGATTTTTAAATTACTTTCACAAGTGATCACCATAACAAGACGATGTGTCACACGCAAAACCGAGGTCCGTACCTCCATGGTCAAGGTCACACTTGCAGTTCATAGGTCAAAAACAGGTACGCAATTTTGTGTCCGGACCGTAACGTCACAACCCCTGCAGGGATTTTTAAATAAATTGGCACAAGTGATCACCATAACAAGACACTGTTTCACGCGCAAAAACCAGGTCTTCAAGGTCAAGGTCACACTTGGAGGTCAAAAGTCAAATTTTGTCCGGTCAATAACTCTGGCATTCATGGACGGATTTTCAAATAACTAGGCACAAGTGCTCACCACAACAAGACGCGCACAAAATGCAGGTCTGTGGCCCCAAGGTCACATTTAGAGGTCAAAGGTCAAATCGTGTCCAGTCAATAACTTTTGCATGCCTGGACGGATTTTCAAATCACTTGGCACAAGTGCTCACCACAACCAAATGAGATGTCGTGCACAAATCCAGGTCCATGGCTCCAAGGTCAAGGTCATACTTAGAGGTCAAAGGACACTTCGGGGGCTTTTATCACTTACAGTGATATTTCTTGTTTTTCTTCTCAATAATGAATTCAATTCTGATAATGAATTTAATATGTTAAATTACTATACCTTGAGTTTGATTTTTTTTGCATTATCAACAAATTTCTTTTTTGCATAAATAGTATTCGGCCCCTTAAAATAGGGTCGGTCGGGTTACCTGAACCACACATATTTTTTTATGTGGCCTAATCATTTCTTTCACTGTAATGAGTATTTAATGTTGTCCCCCGTCTGGTTGCCGGGGTAGAATACAACCACTGCAATCTCACAAACACACAGTCACATGCAGAGTCATTTTTTATCATGCTCATTCAACGTCTTTATCATGACACTGCATATGCAAACGTGGCTCCATCGTAAATGGAGTGTCTACTATAGAATTTGCAGCAACTCTGCAGTTCTGCAGGCAAGAAGGTTCTAGGCCCATTCTCCATATTTTATCTTTATGTATATGGAGGATGAGCCTGGCATGTTCATTCCTGTTAGACGCCATATAGCCTTTCATGCGTTCGTGTACCTTAAAACCAATTAAATTTAATGTTGTCTAGTTTTGTGTGTGAATGCTGAATTAGATAATGTCATGTCTGACACTTGTTTTAGTATGCATATGTAAACAAAAGTCATGTATATTTTGCATAGCAAGTTAGAAGGCCAAAGTCAAACCACTATACGTATATCAGGGCTGTAGATAATGTTTGACTACAATGAGTATTTACTCATCAGATTCGAAATGAATGAGTAACAAGGAACACGTTCAGAGTAAAACACGTTTTAAATATTGAATGCATTTAATACATTTAATGCTTAGAACAATCTGCACCATGTAAATATGGTATAAACTTTTCCAAAGGACAATACATACAAATATGGTATAAACTCTTCCAAAGGACAATACATACAAATATGGTATAAACTCTTCCAAAGGACAATACATACAAATATGGTATAAACTCTTCCAAAGTACAATACATACAAATATGGTATAAACTCTTCCAAAGGACAATACATACAAATATGGTATAAACTCTTCCAAAGGACAATACATACAAATATGGTATAAACTCTTCCAAAGGACAATACATACACATATAATACTCATGGTTTTCAAAAGTTTAGCATATTTGTATTAAGTTGATGAGTACCGTTAATGATACTCACAATTTTCAAAAACTGAGGGTATTAATTATTTTGTAAAATAAGTATGAATAAAATACTTAAATACTCAGCTTATCTACAGTTCTGGTATATGCTACTAGGGTAACTTCTGTAAATAAAATCTTTACTTACATTACAGAGGCTGCAGACGAGGCCTCCAAATCCACGGCCATGCAGTACGAGTCAGAACGGGCCAAGCTGCATGCCCTGAACGAAGGCTATGAGGAGGAGATACAGTCCATACGCAGCAAACTGTCGCAGGAACGGCAAGTAGAGAAAGGGTATGTGAGATATGTTAGCTGGAATTGTAATAACACAAACAGTTTGATAGCTATATGTCTTAAAACCTGTGTCGTCCCCCTCCAACCAACTCACCCACAAATGATTTCATTACTGTTATGGGGTATTCAGTATTTCAACTTCCATTTTATATGGCATTCTCCTGAGTGGGTCCATATTCCTTAAGTGTTATTTCGACCTCCTTATTGGAATTAGGTATTCAATGCTCTCTGTTATGTGATATTTTAGATTGCTGCGAGGGTATGTGTGATACTGTCTTTTATCCAAAATTTTCCTCAACTTGTACTCTTGATAAATTCTTGTTAATCAGTTTTCTAAATTCTCCTTAATTTATATTCTAAATTCTTCTTAAGCGATATTCTAATTTCTCCTTTGTAATTAATAAAATGTTGAGAAAAGTGCATGGGATTTCTTAAAAAGTTGTGAGATCTTGAAAAAAGAAAAAGCATGTCATCATGTTGTTGTTTGTCATTAAAGCAACATCATGCATGTAGAAAACTATTATTATAGTCCATGCAATATCCATTTTAAATAAAATCTCCAAAGCATGCTTGAGCGCCGAAGTATATACTAGTCAAAAGTCCTAAGTACTGACCTAAGAATATGTCTATACTATTCTCATTGTTTTGTTTAGTTCACGCTTGATTGGAGATACGGCTGAACTGCAAAATAACTATGTAGTTTAAATCGTCTGTTCCGATTGCATGAACACATTTTAAAGGTTTTAAGTCGAGGTGTTTTCTTTGAAGTAAATTATAACACATACAACTGGGTCCATAGGATTTTGTTAAGTACTTCAAATTAGTTTTTTGACGTTCCTAATTCTAAAATATGCCAGCTAAAATTATTTTGACATAATGTTTTACTTGTACATTTCATGTTATTATAAAAGCAGGATAACTCAAAAGTTGTAAACATTTTAACAATTTTTTTTTTACGAACTATTGGTCAAAATAAAATACTTATACACAACTTGTCTAAAATATATTTAAACTAAGAAAATAAGGAAATAGGAATTTTGTTCAGTATATTTTATTGCATAGTCAAAATTAAAAATTATGAACAACCATATCTAATGCATAGTTCTGAGCTATCAATCGGGCATATATACCCTAGAGATTTGACCCATTCAGGTATTTACACCTGTATTTAAAGCATATGTTGTCTCACAAATAATATGAAATACAATTGAGTACTAAGTGAAAGTGAACACGTGACCCATGAGCAATAGAGGGTGAAGCTTGAAACTGAATGTCGGAACATAGCTGCATTGTTAACAGCAAGGATTTGAATAAAATAGCTATAGTTCATGTGAAAAAGAGCAGCGGTATGAACAACTCATTTGGTATTAAAGGGACACTAGGCAATCTAGTTTTTAGCTCTACTGTCCGAAGGCCAGCAGAGCTTATGGGATGATGAGTTGTCCGTCGTCCGTCCGTCGTCCGACCTTCGTCCGACCGTCCGTTAACTTTTGCCTTGTGAACACTCTAGGACCTTCAATATAAATCCGATCTTTACGAATCTTTGCCAGTGTCTTTATATCAATGAAAGCTCGGACAAGTTTGAAAATCAGCCAGATCGGAATAATTTCACCGGAGTTATGGCCCTTGGTTTGCTGAAAAATGTCATATTAAGCCTTGTGAACACTCTAGCACCTTTATTTATTATTTGGTCTTTACCAAACTTGGCAAGATTATTAATATCAATGAAAGCTCGGACAAGTTCGAAAACCAGCCAAATCGGATCAGTAACACCGGAGAAATGGCCCTTGTTTTCTCTGAAAAATGCTATTTTCTGGCTTGTGAACACTCTAGGGCCTTCAATATTAATCGGGTCTTTACAAAACTTTGCCAGTGTCTTTATATCAATGAAAGCTCAGACAAGTTCGAAAACCAGCCAGATCGGAATAATTTCACTGGAGTTATGGCCCTTGTTTTGCTGAAAAATGCCATATTAAGCCTTGTGAACACTCTAGCACCTTCATTTATTATTTGATCTTTACCAAACTTGCACAGATTGTTAATATCAATGAAAGCTCGGACTAGTTCAAAACCAGATAGATCGGACCATAAACAGCGGAGTGATTGCCCTTGATTTAGTTAAAAATGCTATATTTTGCCTCGTTAATTCGATAGGGCCTTCATCTTTGATCCGATGTTTACGAAACTTTACCAGATTGTTTATATCAATGAAAGCTCATATAAGTTCGAAAACCAGCCAGATCGGACCAGTAACAGTGGAGTTATGGCCCTTGATTTAGTTAAAAATGCTATATTTTGCCTCCTTAAGATGATAGGGCCTTCATTTTTCATGCGATCATTACGAAACTTTACCAGATTGTTAATCAATGACAGCTCGGACAAGTTCGAAAACCATCCAGATTGGACCATTTATATCGGAGTCATGGCCCTTGATTTTCTGAAATATGCTATATCATGGCCTCATTAAGACGAAAGGGCCTTTATTTGGCCGGATTTCATTGAAACTTTGCAGCGATGATCAGTACCAAGCCTAGTTGTACATAGTCACTGTGTTCGAGTTGAATGATTTTGGCGGAGTTATAGCCCTTTAAAGGTTTTAATACACAAACTTTGTTCTGACTAGATCCCCTGAACCTCTGGCCAGATTAAACAAAACTTTTTAGGGATGATCAATTCCATGTCTAGTTGTGCAAATCATCGCCGTGTTCCGGTTGAATGATTTTTGGCAGAGTTATGGCCCTTTAAAGGTTTTAATACAAAAACTTTGTTCTGACTAGTTCTCCTGAACCCCTGGCTGGATTTAAACGATTTTTTTAGGGATGATCAATTCCATGTCTAGTTGTGCAAATCATTGCCGTGTTCCGGTTGAATGATTTTTGGCAGAATTATGGTCCTTTAAAGATTTTAATACACACTTTGTCTGATCTACTTCTCCTGAACCCCTCGCCAGATTTCAGTGAAACTTTGCAGGGATGATCAGCATCGAGTCTAGTTGTGCATGTCGTTGTTGCGTTCTGGTTAACAGATATTTGGCAGAGTTATGGCCCTTTAAAGGATTTTGATACCACAAATGTTTTCTGGGCTAGTTCTCCTGAACCCCTGGCTGGATATAGACGAAACTTGACGAGGATGATTAGTATCAAGCTTAGTTGTGCATATCATCGCCATTTTTTGGTTGAATGATTTTTGGCCGAGTTATGGCCATTTAAATGTTTTAATACACAAACTTTGTCGAGATTAGTCTCTTCTGAACTCTTTGCCAGATTTCAACGAATCTTGGTGGGGATGATCAGTACTAAGCCTAGTTGCACCTGTCATTGCCATGTTCTGGTTGAATGCATTTTGGCACAGTTATGAGCCCTTAAAGGTTTTAATACACTAACTTTGTCTAGACTAGTTCTCCTGAACATCTGGCTGGATTTTAGCGAAATTTGCAGGGACGATCAGTACCAAGCCTAGTTGCTTATATCATCACCATGTTCTGGTTGAATGGATTTTGAAAGACCTATGTCCCCTTATACATAAACTTTATCTTGAGCCAGTAGAGTGTCCACAGGCCCTCTTGGGCCTCTTGTTTTAAAACTCGCGGTTTTCCGTTATTTTTTCTACTTAACTTGCATTTGTTTAATCATTAATATTAATTGTAAAAATAGTATAAAGCAAATTGTTTTTGCATATTTATAACTGTTATTTATATTGTACCAATAATATATTTGAATGAATGAATGAATGGTGTTTTACGGCACGTCAACACATAAACAGGTCATATTGTGCGCAAAAACTGATGAAAGATGAAGAAATGAAGTAGTAATTAAAAATTAATGTAAATATATAAAGATAAAACTTTTTACAAATAAGGGATGATATGGTAGTAATATAAACTATGTATAAATGTAAATCAACAAATTCCCATCAACGGGTGTATAAACAAGTAAAAGATATATAAGAACATAATGATTTATAAAATCTGATTTCTTTCAAATTTTTTAAACCTATAGTAGAATAACAAAGACATATTGAAAAATCAAATCTATGCAAGGAGTTTTCAAATTAAAATGATACTGATTAATAACTGGAGACACTAATTTTAATTCTTGATAAACACTTCAAGATTGCCGGTGCAGGATAGGGCATACACGTTATATTCATATTTATTACAAGGTGAGCAATTACCAGAATGTATACCCTGCTTTGCACCGTTAACGGTCAAACACATCTTGTTGGAATGTTTAGACTTTGATCCTATTCGTCAAAGTTGGTACTACAATGTTAATACTATGAAAGAGTTACTTGATACTATAGATTTTAGTCTTGTTTTAGATTTCCTAAAAGAAATCAGGCTATATAAATCATTCGTCGGTTTTTGCACACAATATGACCTATTTATGTGTCGACGTGCCGTAAAAGACCATTCATTCATTCATTCATTGTTTGTTTAAGAATAGCCCGAGCATTTTTAATTGAATGTATGTGATTATGTTTTCAGTAAAGGGTTTCTGTCGTCTGTGGCAGACATTGTGAGTCGTGGTACATCATCACTCAACACTAGTAACGCAGAAGCTGAAAATCTGGAAGATGCCATGAGGAAGGTAGGTCATATTGTGGAAAACATGATGTTTAAGAATACAATATAAGCCTAGTTCAGCCAATACCCGATGAACTTATGGAATGATGAGTTGTCTGTGCGTTATGGAGTTATTGCCCTTGAAAACATAATTGATTTGATCATTTGATTTGCATGGAATGCTTATTAAACAATATCTTGGGTTTCCGATAACCAAAATACTTATTATCCTTGATTAGTTCAAAATTAGAGACTTTTTTTTTTTGTTTCTCACTAAATTTGATTTATATGAAGTTTTGTTTTCATAAAATCTTGGACGAGTTTGACAATGAGCTTCACTGCCTCTCAGCTTTTTCATGTGCACATGCATAAAAGCCATTTTAAAGGGACTCACAGAAATCTTGAAGTGATTTAAGAAATCCTATGTTTAGGTTCTAAACACTGGAATCCAGTGGATATACTAAAACTGTGGAAATACTATAGTTAGTGAACTTCATGAAAAGGCAAACAGTTCCTTCCCCTGTTTTCTGTTAGACTACGTTAGCCAAGGGTGCATGTCCTAGACAATATTACACCTGATACATGTACTGGACTATATTACATCTGGTACATGTACTAGACTATATTACACCTGATACGAGTACTAGACTATATTACACCTGATCCATGTACTAGACTTTATTACACCTGGTACCTGCACTAGACTATATTACACCTGATACGAGTACTAGACTATATTACACCTGATCCATGTACTAGACTTTATTACACCTGGTACATGTACTAGACTATATTACACCTGGTACATGTACTAGACTATATTACACCTGATACATGTACTAGACTATATTACACCTGGTACTTGTACTAGACTATATTACACCTGGTACATGTACTAGACTATATTACACCTGATACATGTACTAGACTATATTACACCTGATACGAGTACTAGACTATATTACACCTGATACATGTACTAGACTATATTACACCTGGTGCATGTACTAGACTATATTACACCTGATACATGTACTAGACTATATTACACCTGGTACATGTACTAGACTATGTTACACCTGGTACATGTACTAGACTATATTACACCTGATATATGTACTAGACTGTATTACACCTGGTAAATGTACTAGACTATATTACACCTGGTGCATGTACTAGACTATATTACACCTGGTGCATGTACTAGACTATATTACACCTGGTACATGTACTAGACTATATTACACCTGGTGCATGTACTAGACTATATTACACCTGGTGCATGTACTAGACTATGTTACACCTGGTACATGTACTAGACTATATTACACCTGATATATGTACTAGACTGTATTACACCTGGTGCATGTACTAGACTATGTTACACCTGGTACATGTACTAGACTATATTACACCTGATATATGTACTAGACTGTATTACACCTATATTATACTATACTATATAACACCTGGTACATGTACTAGACTATATTACACCTGGTGCATGTACTAGATTATGTTACACCTGGTACATGTACTAGACTATATTACACCTGATATATGTACTAGACTGTATTACACCTATATTATACTAAACTATATAACACCTGGTACATGTACTAGACTATATTACACCTGATACATGTACTAGACTATATTACACCTGGTACATGTACTAGACTATATTACATCTGATACATGTACTAGACTATATTACACCTGATATATGTACTAGACTGTATTACACCTGGTGCATGTACTAGACTATGTTACACCTGGTACATGTACTAGACTATATTACACCTGATATATGTACTAGACTGTATTACACCTATATTATACTAGACTATATAACACCTGGTACATGTACTAGACTATATTACACCTGGTGCATGTACTAGACTATGTTACACCTGGTACATGTACTAGACTATATTACACCTGATATATGTACTAGACTGTATTACACCTATATTATACTAAACTATATAACACCTGGTACATGTACTAGACTATATTACACCTGATACATGTACTAGACTATATTACACCTGGTACATGTACTAGACTATATTACATCTGATACATGTACTAGACTATATTACACCTGGTACATGTACTAGACTATATTACACCTGGTGCATGTACTAGACTATATTACACCTGGTACATGTACTAGACTATATTACACCTGGTACATGTACTAGACTATATTACATCTGATACATGTACTAGACTATATTACACCTGGTACATGTACTAGACTATATTACACCTGATATATGTACTAGACTGTATTACACCTGGTAAATGTACTAGACTATATTACACCTGGTGCATGTACTAGACTATATTACACCTGGTGCATGTACTAGACTATATTACACCTGGTACATGTACTAGACTATATTACACCTGGTGCATGTACTAGACTATATTACACCTGGTGCATGTACTAGACTATGTTACACCTGGTACATGTACTAGACTATATTACACCTGATATATGTACTAGACTGTATTACACCTGGTGCATGTACTAGACTATGTTACACCTGGTACATGTACTAGACTATATTACACCTGATATATGTACTAGACTGTATTACACCTATATTATACTAGACTATATAACACCTGGTACATGTACTAGACTATATTACACCTGGTGCATGTACTAGACTATGTTACACCTGGTACATGTACTAGACTATATTACACCTGATATATGTACTAGACTGTATTACACCTATATTATACTAAACTATATAACACCTGGTACATGTACTAGACTATATTACACCTGATACATGTACTAGACTATATTACACCTGGAACATGTACTAGACTATATTACATCTGATACATGTACTAGACTATATTACACCTGATATATGTACTAGACTGTATTACACCTGGTGCATGTACTAGACTATGTTACACCTGGTACATGTACTAGACTATATTACACCTGATATATGTACTAGACTGTATTACACCTATATTATACTAGACTATATAACACCTGGTACATGTACTAGACTATATTACACCTGGTGCATGTACTAGACTATGTTACACCTGGTACATGTACTAGACTATATTACACCTGATATATGTACTAGACTGTATTACACCTATATTATACTAAACTATATAACACCTGGTACATGTACTAGACTATATTACACCTGATACATGTACTAGACTATATTACACCTGGTACATGTACTAGACTATATTACATCTGATACATGTACTAGACTATATTACACCTGGTACATGTACTAGACTATATTACACCTGGTGCATGTACTAGACTATATTACACCTGGTACATGTACTAGACTATATTACACCTGGTACATGTACTAGACTATATTACATCTGATACATGTACTAGACTATATTACACCTGGTACATGTACTAGACTATATTACACCTGGTGCATGCACTAGACTATTCTACATCTGATACATGTACTAGACTATATTACACCTGATACTTGTACTAGACTATGTTAGACCTGGTGCATGTACTAGACTATATTACACCTGGTGCATGTACTAGACTATATTACACCTGGTACATGTACTAGACTATACTACATCTGATACATGTACTAGACTATATTACACCTGGTACATGTACTAGACTATATTACACCTGATACATGAACTAGACTATATTACACCTGGTACATGTACTAGACTATATTACACCTGGTACATGTACTAGACTATACTACATCTGATACATGTACTGGACTATATTACACCTGGTACATGTACTAGACTATATTACACCTGGTACATGAACTAGACTATATTACACCTGGTACATGTACTAGACTATATTACACCTGGTACATGTACTAGACTATACTACATCTGATACATGTACTGGACTATATTACACCTGGTACATGTACTAGACTGTATTACACCTATATTATACTAGACTATATAACACCTGGTACATGTACTAGACTATATTACACCTGATACATGTACTAGACTATATTACATCTGATACATGTACTAGACTATATTACACCTGGTACATGTACTAGACTATATTACACCTGGTGCATGTACTAGACTATATAACACCTGATACATGTACTAGACTATATTACACCTGGTACGTGTACTAGACTATATTACACCTGGTGCATGTACTAGACTATATTACACCTGGTGCATGCACTAGACTATACTACATCTGATACATGTACTAGACTATATTACACCTGATACTTGTACTAGACTATGTTAGACCTGGTGCATGTACTAGACTATATTACACCTGGTGCATGTACTAGACTATATTACACCTGATACATGTACTAGACTATACTACATCTGATACATGTACTAGACTATATTACACCTGGTACATGTACTAGACTATATTACACCTGATACATGAACTAGACTATATTACACCTGGTACATGTACTAGACTATATTACACCTGGTACATGTACTAGACTATACTACATCTGATACATGTACTGGACTATATTACACCTGGTACATGTACTAGACTATATTACACCTGGTACATGTACTAGACTATATTACACCTGGTACATGAACTAGACTATATTACACCTGGTACATGTACTAGACTATATTACACCTGGTACATGTACTAGACTATATTACACCTGGTACATGTACTAGACTATATTACACCTGGTGCATATGCTAGACTATATTACACCTGATACATGTACTAGACTATATTACACCTGATACATATACTGATATTGTCCACTGCAGGCTCAGCAAGACGCAGAGATCCTCAAGTCAGTAGTGATGCCCCTGGAACAGGAGGTAGCTTCTCTCAAGGACTTGGTGAGAACGCAAGCAGACAAAATATCAACTCTCGAGAAACAGAAGTTCCAGGTAATTCATACAAATTTTAAATCTGATTTTTGATACCGAAAATTGCCTCAAAAAAGCAACAACACCATTTTAAAGTCAGATGATATAGCTAATGCCTGATCGGGGCTCGGGGTTAAGGTTCAAAGGTCAAACTATATGTACATGAAGGTATTCTCTGTGTAGGCTCTCACTTTAAATCTTATTAAACTTAGTACAAATATTTATTATTATTTTCCCACAGGACAGTTTGTCACATCATAATTTATGTTCAAATGTCATACTAGATCTTACAGCTTGTTGATTGAGAATTTTTCTCCTAGTGAGTAGCACTCAATTTTGTTTGTTATTTGCAGTCACCTACGGATTAATTGTAAAACAACATTATCATTTCTATAGTTAGAAGAAGGCATGGTTGCTGGTCCCAATGATCTGCCATCTCCAACCAAGACTACATCTCTGCCATCTCTGGATCATATCAAGGAGCCAGACGAAAAGGTACTTATATTATTTGGATAAAGTGACACTCAAACTACAGTCAAAAACTTGAGTCGGAACTATTGTTTTGAAATCCCTCTAAATGTGCTATTTTTGTCACTGTGACATCTGTAGTGTCAAAATAGAAAAACAGCTTTCATGCCCTAATTCCAGAGTTTCCTGGATATTTGAGGTTGCATAGGAAATATGTTGAAAAGTGCTGTTCTAAAACATTTCCAGGCATTTGTGGTCTGTTTTGTATATGCAGCCCTTTTTTTTCCCACCCTTTTGGGAATGTTACCAGTACCCATTCAATTGGGAAAATTCAAGGCATTTTGCCTTAATTTGGGATATTTTCACTATCAAACAAACAATATTGTATGCTTAAATGTATTACCATGTATACATTTTCTTGTAGTATTTCATTACCCTCATCTAAAAGAATATAGTTCCCCACTTATTCTCTTTAAATAAAGTTCCACTCAAAATATTAAAAAAACAAAAAGCGAAAAACTTTTTTTTTTCTCTCCAATTGGGAAAATAACATACTTTTTACAATTGGGAATGGTACCATTTTGCGGTACCACTTATATAAGGGAAAAAAATACAGATATTTATCTATTTCAAACTTATGAACATAAAACCGCTACTGTATTTGTTCTTGAGATCAACATGACAACCCTTTAGTAGAGAATTCACGTCTACATTTTGTAGTTGTACATGTTTTAAGAGTGAAATATTTTAGATGCATGCTAACTTAACTGATACATAAGCTACTGTCTCCGATTGTTTGAAAAGGGAAGTAACTCTATGTATTCCAGATACAACAGTTGATGAAGTACCTGAAGGCAGAGAAGGCATCCCGGACAGATCTGGAGTTGTATGTAGCCGTGCTGAATATGCAGAAGAACGCTATTGAGGGTGACACGGACAAAATACGCAGTGAACTCAAGGAAGGTGAGAACACTTTTGAACTAGTTCGAGTATTTTTTCAGAACAACAGAATGTGCAGTGGACTCGATAAAGATGTGTTAATAAACTGTGTAGTTGATCATAAATAAACTGTGTAGTTGATCATAAATAAACGGTATAGTTGATCATAAATAAACTGTGTAGTTGATCATAAGTAAACTGTATAGTTGATCACAAATAAACTGTGTAGTTGATCATAAATAAACTGTATAGCTGATCATAAATAAACTGTGTAGTTGATCATAAATAAACTGTGTAGTTAATCATAAATAAACTGTGTAGTTGAATAAATAAACTGTGTAGTTGATCATAAATAAACTGTATAGTTGATCATAAATAAACTGTGTAGTTGATCATAGATAAACTGTGTAGTTGATCATAAATAAACTGTATAGTTGATCATAAATAAACTGTTAAGTTGATCATAAATAAACTGTGTAGTTGAATAAATAAACTGTGTAGTTGATCATAAATAAACTGTGTAGTTGATCATAAATAAACGGTATAGTTGATCATAAATAAACTGTGTAGTTGATCATAAGTAAACTGTATAGTTGATCACAAATAAACTGTGTAGTTGATCATAAATAAACTGTATAGCTGATCATAAATAAACTGTGTAGTTGATCATAAATAAACTGTGTAGTTAATCAGAACAACAGAATGTGCAGTGGACTCGATAAAGATGTGTTAATAAACGGTGTAGTTGATCATAAATAAACTGTGTAGTTGATCATAAATAAACGGTATAGTTGATCATAAATAAACTGTGTAGTTGATCATAAGTAAACTGTATAGTTGATCACAAATAAACTGTGTAGTTGATCATAAATAAACTGTATAGCTGATCATAAATAAACTGTGTAGTTGATCATAAATAAACTGTGTAGTTAATCATAAATAAACTGTGTAGTTGAATAAATAAACTGTGTAGTTGATCATAAATAAACTGTATAGTTGATCATAAATAAACTATGTAGTTGATCATAGATAAACTGTGTAGTTGATCATAAATAAACTGTATAGTTGATCATAAATAAACTGTGAAGTTGATCATAAATAAACTGTGAAGTTGAATAAATAAACTGTGTAGTTGATCATAAATAAGCTGTGTAGTTGAATAAATAAACTGTGTAGTTGATCATAAATAAACTGTGTAGTTGAATAAATAAACTGTGTAGTTGATCATAAATAAACTGGGATAGTTTTCAGGCTGAACATATTTACCTACTTTTTCCATCTTGAATGGGCATAAAGTTGATGTAATATATTTCAAATTTGACATACACTTAAAGATGAATGGCCACCCTTTTGGTAGTATATTCAATTAATAAATTTAACTCTTAAACATCATATGAACAGTTCTTGATAGTCTCAGAGAGGAACATATATTGAAAACTGCTACTAAGTTGTATCTAAAAACAAGTATTATTTGCATGACGTAGATACTACTTTTACCACTGCGTGACTGCACGGGAAATAAGGTAAATCCAAATTGTATAGCTGCACAACTTTTGCCAGATAATTGATAAATACATTTACCTGTGGATTAATTTACCTGTTCAAAGTTTTCTCCGTCATCAAATAAAATCTTATTCACGCTTTTCACAGATATTGCAATGTGTGAATTGTAAATATCTATTGTTGTGTATTGATTTCGATTTAAATAAACATAAACATGTTCATGAAACAAAACATGGCTATAAAACTTTAACAAAAAAATGAAACTCATTATCTAAGAATAAATTAAGGCTAACATTTACATGCTATTCTTTTTTAACAGTTTGCAGTATTTTGGACGAAGAGAAGCGTTCTCACAACCAGCTCAAGCAGACATGGCAGATGGCAAATGATCAGTTCCTAGAATCGCAGAGATTAATGATGATGGATATGATGCGTATGGAGAATTTACTCTCTGCAGAACAGCAGCGAATGCTTGTTGGTAAGTTGACAATACATACTAGCAGCTGAAAATAAGGCAAGTTGGGAGAATTTACTGTCGCAAAACAGTAGAGAGTGCATACTGTTGCATCAAGATTGACTGTAACAGCAACTGGTTAAATGGGAGAATTTATTGCAAAATAGCAGAAAAGGCTAGCTGGTAAGTTGAGAATTATCTATCAGCAGAATAGTAGTAAACTATGACTATTGGAGATTATACTGTCAGTTTTCTTTCAGCAAAGAATGATTGTTGGTAAGTTGAGAATTTACTGTCAGCAGAATAACAGTAAGTGCTGGATGTTAAGTTGAAATATTACTGTGGAAACAATGGCAGTGAATCTGGTTTTTAAGTTGGGAGAATTTACTTATGTTGGAGTATCCGACACTGTCTCACTTGGTTTGCTATGTGATTCCAGAACATATGTTGGAGTATCCGACACTGTCTCACTTGGTTTGCTATGTGATTCCAGAACATTTGTTGGAGTATCCGACACTGTCTCACTTGGTTTGCTATGTAATTCCAGAACATATGTTGGAGTATCCGACACTGTCTCACTTGGTTTGCTATGTGATTCCAGGACATATGTTGGAGTATCCGACACTGTCTCACTTGGTTTGCTATGTGATTCCAGAACATATGTTGGAGTATCCGACACTGTCTCACTTGGTTTGCTATGTGATTCCAGAACATATGTTGGAGTATCCGACACTGTCTCACTTGGTTTGCTACGTGATTCCAGAACATGTTGGAGTATCCGACACTGTCTCACTTGGTTTGCTGCGTGATTCCAGAACATATGTTGGAGTATCCGACACTGTCTCACTTGGTTTGCTGTGTGATTCCAGAACATATGTTGGAGTATCCGACACTGTCTCACTTGGTTTGCTATGTGATTCCAGAACATATGTTGGAGTATCCGACACTGTCTCACTTGGTTTGCTATGTGATTCCAGAACATTTGTTGGAGTATCCGACACTGTCTCACTTGGTTTGCTGTGTAATTCCAGAACATATGTTGGAGTATCCGACACTGTCTCACTTGGTTTGCTATGTGATTCCAGAACATATGTTGGAGTATCCGACACTGTCTCACTTGGTTTGCTATGTGATTCCAGAACATATGTTGGAGTATCCGACACTGTCTCACTTGGTTTGCTATGTGATTCCAGAACATATGTTGGAGTATCCGACACTGTCTCACTTGGTTTGCTACGTGATTCCAGAACATGTTGGAGTATCCGACACTGTCTCACTTGGTTTGCTGCGTGATTCCAGAACATATGTTGGAGTATCCGACACTGTCTCACTTGGTTTGCTGTGTGATTCCAGAACATATGTTGGAGTATCCGACACTGTCTCACTTGGTTTGCTATGTGATTCCAGAACATATGTTGGAGTATCCGACACTGTCTCACTTGGTTTGCTATGTGATTCCAGAACATATTTTGGAGTATCCGACACTGTCTCACTTGGTTTGCTATGTGATTCCAGAAAGTATCCGACACTGTCTCACTTGGTTTGCTATGTGATTCCAGAAAGTATCAAACACTGTCTCACTTGGTTTGCTATGTGATTCCAGAAATTATCCAACACTGTCTCACTTGGTTTGCTATGTGATTCCAGAAAGTATCCGACACTGTCTCACTTGGTTTGCTGTGTGATTCCAGTGGAGTATCCGACACTGTCTGACTTGGTTTGCTATGTGATTCCAGTGGAGTATCCGACACTGTCTAACTTGTTTTGCTATGTGATACCAGAAAGTATCAGACACTGTCTCACTTGGTTTGCTATGTGATTCCAGAAAGTATCTGACACTGTCTCACTTGGTTTGCTATGTGATTCCAGAAAGTATCCGACACTGTCTCACTTGGTTTGCTATGTGATTCCAGAACATATGTTGGAGTATCCGACACTGTCTCACTTGGTTTGCTATGTGATTCCAGAACATTTGTTGGAGTATCCGACACTGTCTCACTTGGTTTGCTGTGTAATTCCAGAACATATGTTGGAGTATCCGACACTGTCTCACTTGGTTTGCTATGTGATTCCAGAACATATGTTGGAGTATCCGACACTGTCTCACTTGGTTTGCTATGTGATTCCAGAACATATGTTGGAGTATCCGACACTGTCTCACTTGGTTTGCTATGTGATTCCAGAACATATGTTGGAGTATCCGACACTGTCTCACTTGGTTTGCTACGTGATTCCAGAACATGTTGGAGTATCCGACACTGTCTCACTTGGTTTGCTGCGTGATTCCAGAACATATGTTGGAGTATCCGACACTGTCTCACTTGGTTTGCTGTGTGATTCCAGAACATATGTTGGAGTATCCGACACTGTCTCACTTGGTTTGCTATGTGATTCCAGAACATATGTTGGAGTATCCGACACTGTCTCACTTGGTTTGCTATGTGATTCCAGAACATATTTTCGAGTATCCGACACTGTCTCACTTGGTTTGCTATGTGATTCCAGAAAGTATCCGACACTGTCTCACTTGGTTTGCTATGTGATTCCAGAAAGTATCAAACACTGTCTCACTTGGTTTGCTATGTGATTCCAGAAATTATCCAACACTGTCTCACTTGGTTTGCTATGTGATTCCAGAAAGTATCCGACACTGTCTCACTTGGTTTGCTGTGTGATTCCAGTGGAGTATCCGACACTGTCTGACTTGGTTTGCTATGTGATTCCAGTGGAGTATCCGACACTGTCTAACTTGTTTTGCTATGTGATTCCAGAAAGTATCAGACACTGTCTCACTTGGTTTGCTATGTGATTCCAGAAAGTATCTGACACTGTCTCACTTGGTTTGCTATGTGATTCCAGAAAGTATCCGACACTGTCTCACTTGGTTTGCTATGTGATTCCAGTGGAGTATCCGACACTGTCTCGCTTGGTTTGCTATGTGATTCCAGAAAGTATCAGACACTGTCTGACTTGGTTTGCTATGTGATTCCAGTGGTGTATCCGACATTGTCTCACTTGGTTTGCTATGTGATTCCAGAAAGTATCCGACACTGTCTCACTTGGTTTGCTATGTGATTCCAGAAAGTATCCGACACTGTCTCACTTGGTTTGCTATGTGATTCCAGTGGAGTATCCGACACTGTCTCACTTGGTTTGCTATATTATTCCAGAACAGCAGAAGAAGGACTTGGACAGAGAGGCCCAGGAGAAGAAGGTGAGGGAGTTGAACGAGCTGAGGCAGAGGCAGGAGAAGGAATTACACGCACAAAAAAGTATAGGTACAAATCATCTAGTGTTAATTCCTGACTTTCACCCATACAGACTCGGTAGGTCAGTGGTAAGGCCTGGAGCTTTAGAGCTACTGACCTCTGTCCCACGTGGGAAGGCTCCTTGGCTGAGAAATGTCTGATGGGAAACTTCATATTATATCTCTCCTTTTGAGGTTGCTGTCGTAATATATAAACCTGATGTGATGTGTTAACGGGACATAAAACCCCATTTCATTTAACTTCACCAAACTTCTCAAATCTACGCTTTCTTCCTGTTCTAATATATTTGTATATTTCAGTGTAATGCAATGTAAAATAGTTTAACTATAACATTTAAACTTCGAATAACTATACAACTGATGCATGCAGATCAAAATTTATTTTGTTTTTATTTGTAGATGCAAGTTTTTATGCTTCTGTTTTTGAAATTTTTTCTTGAGAATTGTAAATCTTCATGAATTTTAAAATCATTATTGCTTTTGTTTTTAGAAGCTGCAAAGAAAGTTGAAGAATCTACCAAAGTAAGAATTTTACATATTCATTGTTCATGGAATCCGACTAGAGATCTGCATGCCTAGTGCCTACTAGAGTTTAGAACATTTATTCTTGCATACTGGATAAGGATATCCGTGTTTTAAATGGGTGATGGAAAGCCTGATCTTACACATGGGGAAGATAAAAGTCACACGCTGATATCAACAATGACAGTTGCATGACGTCATTGTGTAAATAAACATGCAAAATGTTACTAGGTGACGTCAATGCACAGAATGGGTATCCGGTTCAGATAGTGGAATTCCAACCCTTGGTGTAACTGTTTAATCGGAACCTCGACAGAGTCTCGGTTCTGATAAAAAAAATTATACCTCGTGTTGGAATTCCCTATTTTCATCGGATACCCATGGAAGATTCTAAAAGTATTTATACATTAATTTATTGCATTAGAAAGTTTTTTCAATATTAAGTACAAGCTTATTTAAAATATATGAAATTTTCTGCGTATATTTGAGTTGTATTCTGTCCATAACTTGTGTTCTTTTCATTTCAGAAGTTGAAGAAAAAAGAAAACAAACTTCACGATAAGTTAATGAAAGCTAAAAGTGGATCTAACACGTCAATTAACTCGTACACATCTGGTGATTCTGTCAATTTTGAAGATAGCCTCGGCACTGAACTCAAGAAGTCTGACTCCACTTTGGAGATCGCTTCAATATCTGAACAAGAGTGTGTGGATGGTGGGCTGCATGATAATCGGTCACTAAGTGAAATGGACAATATGACTATACGGATAAGTCCAGAAAAAGTGATAAGTCTGCCTTCGCTGACCGAGGCCCAGGTGAAGGCTATCACAGGTGAGAATGTCTTAATGTGTCATCACACAGCTTCACGAGAAAAGTTTGACGGAAAACTGTAACATTTATGGGTGAATTAGGTTCTTTGAACTCAATTTTCTATTTATGGGTGGGTGTTTGATTTCAAAAGTGCCTTCCTGGTGTCCCATGTATGTCTAAATGGAATACAACCTTTCAGCGATTCTAACTGTAAAACAATGACATATTTAGAGTGCAGTGTTGAGATATATTTAATACACATCTTCAGTGGTCTAAAACCCAATGAAGTATACTTGAAGGAACATTATCCTCTGAACTGTGTTCCCTTCAAGATAGTAATATATGACAGTTTCCACCTGTTTGTTAATAAAATTAGAGGTTGGCAATTTTTTCCACAAACTAAAGGATATTTTTATCTGCAGAAGAAAGTTTTGTTTAATCATGATGCCATACATAAATTTGTTATACTATTTTATACTAGGACAAGATAGAACATCCACAGCAAAATTGTGAAACAAGGCTTAGGGATCACTTGGTCCGTCTTCCGTCACACTTTAACCTGCAACCTAACCTTGGCCATAGCTTCAAAAGTATTTTACCTATGTTCATTAAACACACACATCTTCATCTTAACCCAAGAAATGTTGCTACACATGTCCAATAACTGACTTCCATTTTGTCCGAGTTATGCTCCTTTTCATAAAACTTCAACCTGCAACCTAACCTAGCTCATAACTTGGCAAAATATTGACCTATAGTCATGAAACTTCATACATGTCTTCCTTATCAATTATTGAATGCAGATTTTCCACCTTTTTAAACTTCAACGCTTTCCAAAAAAAAAAACCTCCATAATTCATGCAGGATTGCACCCCTGTCTTCAAATTTTATAGTTTAGATTAATTGTACTCGCTGAAATAAGCACACGACAGGCGACACAAGGGTTCTGTAGAAAACCCTTCTAGTAAAGATATACATTACTTTAAAGCCATTGTCAGTTTGTTTCATGCTCTACATATATTCCTGTTAGTTTCTCCTTCCACTGATATTTAGGGGTTTTAGGAAGGAACATTCTGCATTTTCTGTAACTACCGGTAGTACAGTTCACTGTCATTATTGTACTGGTATTTTTGGTTTCAGACCCGACTCCTGAATATGAGGCAAGAAAGTCATTGTTAGCTAGTGCCAAGTCAAAAAGTGACAATATTTCATTAGAGGGGAGGCGGTTGGTCAGTGATAAAGAATGGACCCTGCTACAAGATGAGGTAAATACTGACATTTATTTTAGAATTTGAAATTAGAATTGATGTTGAAAGGTTCGCTTTAGGAACTGTTAATAAATGTGACTAAAGAAATCAGTTATTGAAAGTACGGCACAGTATGGGTAATTTAAAGAATATTATGGATTTTATTAATTCCTATTAGTATACTGAAACAAAAAAGAAATGCAATTTGGGAATTTCCGCTATATATTGTATGTACAATATGCTGCTATTAATTGAATGGTACATGGCTACGTAAGACCTTTTCTTTTGGAAAAAAGAATTAAGAATATAAAACAACACATAGCACAGCAAAAGTATTCCCTCAAAGTTTCGTTATTGACAGAGTACAAGTTTGGCTCAAGCATGTGAGTAAACTTAGGATGCAAAATTTTGCAAACTCTTTACCTTAAATACAGTACTGAAATGGCTCAATTTTTCAAAGAGAACCTTCAGCATTTATGAATTTCTTGTCAGAAAGTGTACTTTGATTAAAACGTCTACAACATCACCATTGTGTCCTTTCTCTTACTAACTGCAACTTTTATTTTTTTACAAAACATCTTGCGATTTGGAATATTATGTGGAATTAAGTGTGCAGTATATAGAATATATAGCGGAAATTCCCGATTTGCGTTTCTTTTTCGCTTCAGTATATAAGCTGTTACAGGAAATGTGATAGAATTATACCAATAGTTCTTATAGGGAAGTTTAATTTTAATCATCAAGGGGGCTGGCATTGCCTAGTGGATAGCATGGTGGATTTGGAACTGAACATTCAGTTTTAGTCATCGTCTTTGGGACTAAGAAACAATTCTTATTATCATTTCCTGTTTTCTCAGTTAAAGGCAGCTAGAGAGAAACTAGGTCGGCCGTGTGACATGTGCAATAACTACGAGGCTCAGTTACAGAGCGTTCAGGATGAGTTTAAAGAAGAGCAAGCCAGAGTTAGGTCCCTTGATAGGGAAGTGAAAGCTGAAAAGCAGACTATCGAGAGCCAGAAGAACTATATTAAGGATTTAGAGGAGAGTTTAAAGGATGCTGCGGACAATGCAAACACTGAGGTATGTCCTTGAAATGCACAAATGTCTGCATGCACATTTAGCACAGCAGAGATGTCGGAGAACTTCTGTGTTTCATACTCTGTTTATGTTAAACAGAAAGTATTAACGCGGCCCGAGGTCTCCATTTGTCAAAAAAATATAAAAAATTGTGAAGTCCATTTTATGTGACTGCCAGCTTTAAAGCGGGGCCTCTGTGCCCCTTGGACACATTTTCTAGTTTGTTCTTTTTTTTGGTGATTTTGTTGTGATTATTTTATATTTTTATTTCCCCGCTTTCACAATGTGAAGTGGGGGCTATATAGAAATCACGCTGTCCGTAATGTCCAGTCGCATAACACAATTTTGTCCCGTTGGGTCTCTTCCTGTAACAGTTTTTTTTATATTACATGCATTCCTAATTTAAGCGGGGGTATTCATCATTTAAGCGGGGGTATTCATCACCTTCAATGATAGTGTTAGCGGATGTCCACATATTCTCACCCTCCAGCAGAGCTCAGCTGTATATGCTCCCAATATCCTGATTCAAAGCAACATTTGCTTCCACAATAGGCTGTCTGAGTAAATCACTATATAACAGCAGAAAAAGGACATTCATTATTTATCACATAACTGGAGGTAGAAAGATGACCGATGCAATATATAAAGTATTAATATTAATAAATGCAAGTCATGTGACATTTTTGGAGTTATGTGATAAATAGAATCTCGCATTCATGCCTATTAAAGCAATAAAGAGAAACACAGCAATTATGAATTTTTAAAAACCGTGTCCTGTTGCTTTTTCTACATAACTTGCATTTGTTCAATCATTAATATTAATTATAAGAATAGTATAAAGCAGATTGTTTTCACATTTTACTAACTGTTAATAATATTGCACCAATGATATATTTAAACCTATGGTAGAATAAGACAACAACTGAAATCACAAAATGTTATTTAATTGTATGCAATTTAATTGTATGCAAACAGGTTTAAAGTCAAAATTATACTGGATAAATAAATGGAGATGCTGATTTTGATGCTTGATAAACCCTTTAAGATTTCCGTGCGTCCCTTTAAATTTTGAATTTATTAAACTCGTTAGATAAAATTGAGAGTCTCGCATCATATAATTTTATCCATATTGTTTGAAAAATTCAGTATTAAACAGGCACTCATGTTAGATCATCTATTGACTGTATTGTATATAGAATCTGGGATGAATTAAAATTTCATGTATTCATATACTGATCAATTTCTAATTACTCAGTTTTGTATCTTAAATGGTTTTCTTATTTTAAGTATATTTTAGAATAAGTATTTTGTTTTGACCAATAGTTTGTAAAATATTTTTTGTTTGTTTATTTGTTTGCATCTTTTGAGAGTTACCCTCCCTTTATATGAAAACATTCAATGAGCTGATAAACACATAACATGAATCAAAGTCCGCTTAAAGATATAAACTTCTTAAAATTCATAGGGCACTATATAAAAAAACATAAAAGATTCACCCATTTATTGCATATAATAAAATTAAACATGGATAATCCTAAATTACCTCCCTTTTAATTGAATAGCATTTTAAATTTAAGTAACTGTAATTCAGCGTTAACATTAAATATTTTTTCATTTGTAAACACATTTGTAGTAGTTGTGCTAGTAAAACACCATGTCAAAATAATTTTAGTGTGTATATTTTAGAGTTAGGAATATCAAAAGCTGCACTAATTTGAAGTATGTAACACAATCCTATGTACACAGCTGTGTATTAAAGTGTTATCATTTATTTCTAAGAAAAGACTGACTTGAAAGCTTTAAAAAGTGTTCATGCAATCAAAGCAGACGATTTTGACTCGTTATTTTGCAGATCAAATGTATCGCTAATCAAGCGTGAAATAAACAAAACAGTGAAAATATTATTTACATATTCTTAGGTGGGTATTTAGGAATTTTGCCTAGTATACCATGTGACTTATTTTAGCTATCACATTTAGGGTAAGGGTTAGGGGTATAATTTAGAGTAATTGTCAAGACATGTCCATCAAATAAATGAAAGCATGCGTTACAGTATTTTTGTCCATTATATTAATGTCTTTTTTATAACCACATGTTTGTCTGTTTACAGATATATATGATGGTAAAGCACAGTTTCATTTCCTTGTGAATAGTCTCTTATAAAATACAGTTCAAGATTCAACAATATGGCTGTAGAATCTGTTTATCATTTAATACTCGTATGCATTTTTTCATAATCTTTTATTATTGAATTCTGAATTCTCATTTCCGTCTTAAAGACCTATTTCTCACTGCTAAATGGTCATTGAAAAAGCATGGAAAACTTACTTACTTACTGCTGACTGCTACATGACCAATTAATTCGGGTATATAAATTAAGGCCTGAGTAAAGATTTTTCTTTGAATAGCATTGTTATATTTAACAGTGTCTCGTATAGGGAATGGCCTGATCGTCTGATACAAAATCGAAAAACACCATTTTCTCATGCAACTACACCCTGTAAAAAAAGTTTTGGACCATGGCCGTGTTCGAACCTGTACAATGATCGCTAAACCATGACATTCGACCATAACCATTATTATCTCAGTTGATAATTCACAATAGATCAACAATCAACAATCATTATCGTTTACAATGAAAGTTTGCGAAAAAATAATAATCTTTTTATTGGTTACTCGAATGTGTCCGTAACTGTTACTTTTTATGGACTTTGCAACATTTTTTACAGACCCTTTGTGTGTTTGCGATATTTTTTTAAAATCAAATCTTGTTTGGAATGTAATGTTTCTGGTACCAAATTAACCGGGTAGGGTAGACCTTGGTTACTAAAAAAAGATACTTAAATTCTGTCCACTAGTTTTATTTTTCTATGACTTTATATACCCTGGTCCAAAACTTTTTTTACCGAGTATATATGTCTAATAGGGATTTACAGTTGCCTAAATACAATAGGCTTGAAGCAGGTCCTTAAAGCATGTATGTAAGTATTAAGACAACATCTTCAAGAGCAACTGATGGCAAGAACACACTGTCAGTTAATATAATACGCTGGAAGGTTTTTTCCCCTGACAAAAACATGCCTTAAGAAATCCAAATTTGCATTGATATACACAAATGTATATTAAATTAGAACAAAATATAGGATAATCTTTACTCCACTTCCTGTCTCTTGCTGGTACATTTCTTTCCTCTGTAGCTTGACCTCTTTTCTATACCCTCTTTTACTACTGGTATCTATTCGTATTTTCTCAATTGTACTGGACAAGTATAATACTAAAATTACACACATGTAACTGCGTGTGAAATGGTAAATAAAAACCAACCCTATATATCAAAGCATGAGTCTTTGGAAGAAAAAAAAGGATAATATATACACATTCGTTATTTCTTTAAAAAAAAGCCAAAAAAAAAACAACTATTTATGTACAGCTGTGTATTAATAATCTATAGTTTTTAGTACCAGTTTAAATTATTTTTTGTTTAGCTTTTGTTTGTTGTATTTTCTTGTGACTTATCAATGTGAATACCAGCAAGTATAAAATCTATTATGTTTTTTTGTTGCTGAAATTGGAATGTATTTTAGATATTAAATGCAATGTCAACAACATGCTCAATATGTATTCTTAGAAATGCGAACTTGTAAATGAATTAATATTGAGTAACTAACAAGTTTTGGTATTGTTAGGTCTTAGACATGAATAATAAATTCCCCCAAAAACACAAGTCATGTTTAATTTGTATGTTTACAGATAGCAAGTTTGGTAAACAAGGTGAAAGAATGTGAGAAATACATCTCTGAGTTACGACAGCAACACAATTCTGCACAAGTAGAGATGCAGGATAGCCTGGTAAATATACCCTTAACCTGCTACATATATATAATGGAATGTTCTTTCTTTGAATTAAGACCATTCCATTTATGTGACAAAGGGGTGTCTGCGAGCTACTCGCAGGCCGATCTGGCTTTACTATGGATGCAAAGGCTATTATAGTCGTGCTTAGCGGGTTAAGGGTTAATACGCCTAAAACTCCAGCGGACGAAAGAGTACGCTCTTATAAATCTTCATCTGTAGGAGATGAGCATCATTTCCTTGGAGTTACTGTCAGATTTATAGTATTCAAAGTCATAGCTGTACATTGTGATAGGTTAAGAATGTGGTCATTTTGGGCATCTTATTAATACAGAAAGAAGCAACTTGGCTATAAGACAAATGCACTGGCATTTTACATCAATACATCCTGGTTCAATAATTATTGTTCATTTCTTTTTGAACAACAATTTAAATGCATTCTTGTAATTTTTTTTAGAAACAATTGTCATCTTCCAGAGAAGAAGTCCAAAAGGAGGTATGTTATAATTTCTTTAAAAAAAAATCTTCAAGAAAGAGTGCATGTCCCATACCTGTATTATTTGTGCTGTCTTCTCCTTTCAATATTCCTCAGTCAGCCCCTGTTTCTGTTGTCCAACCAGGTTAAGGGCTCAATGCCCTTGACTTGAATCTATGGAAGGATCTCAGTCAGGTGCGAATCAGGGCTGAGGCTTGATGTGCCCGCTAACATGTGTAAATAATATGTGTTGTGGGCATACACCCATTTAAAAAAAGGTGCAAGCAAATGTTAACCCTTATCTGAACCCCTGGATCTGACCGTAAGTCCTCTTGTTTGTTTCAGTTGGTGAGATTACAAGAAGAGAATGATTCTCTTCAAGGCAAACATTCCAAACACGCAGAGCAGCTTCAGAATGAAGACATCAACCTGCCCAACAATCTAGAGGTACTGTCACTTTAATGTACATGCCTCATTTTAACCCGAGTTATGCAAATTATTAAGACCTTGATATAGCGATTTTCTGAAAACACTTGTAGTACACCTAATGTACTGCTGTACCTTGTGTAGCATATTTAAAGGGGAATCATGATATACTTAATCCAAAAGGTTATTAAAATGAATCATTCCAAGTATAATGAATTAAAGAAACTTACCCTCCAAATAACGGCAAAATTACGCTACAAAACCGTTTGTCAAAACTACATCAAAATATTCAGGTCATATAATAATGTATATGTGCCAATTAAAAGTATATAGGTTTATTTACTGGTTCTTAAAATACCCATGACTGGCTATACTTAAAAGGAATTATGAGTTGGTAATTCTTAATTCAACGCTCCAGTTTTGGGGTTTGGCCGATTAAAGCCGTTTATTAAAGCTCTGTAGAGTTTGGGTTCTCAAAATATGCAAGTTATATATATATACCTCATCGTCATTAGGTTTAGAAACGGTGTACGTGTTTTAAAATTTGGCTGTTGTTGGCGGGATAGCTACTTTAAATGTAATGTTTGTAAGATCAGTCTTGTGTGTTTGCGACATTCAGAATGTGTTTGATTAGCATGTCATCAGTATTACGGTATTCTTTTCACAAACAAATTATACCATGAATGTTTGCGATGCATTTGTATCCTGCAAATCCAATATCTTGTCTGTTATTATGAATTATGCAGAGACAAAATATTAATTGCATGTATGTTTTTATTAAAAAAAAAATTTAAATTATAAGTTTCAGATTTAAAGCTACATTCAAAATCCATTTTAATGGTTTAAATAATTTTATATGATTTTGTTTTCTATAAAATTTAGAGCAAAGTAAGTACACATTTATAATATCAAACCAATTTTATATCTGCTCCTGAACTTTAAGTTCAAATGCACATCCTCATTTGTATATTACACCTCCCTTACAATGGACAAATCATTATAAAGATAAGGTTAAACCTTTGTCTGCTAGATATTATTATATAATTTATCTAAGGCACAGGCTTAATAAATTCCCTTTTATCATGCAGTCGAACAACCACAACCCCCGACTCCCACCCTATCCCTAAGAAAAATATTTCACACTATAGCTTTTGCACATGTTTCTTGTAAGACAAAAGTTAAAGGGAAATTATTTGGAATATACAATGCCAGTTATTTAATTGAGCTTAAATTACATTGAGGAGTCATCTTTACAACAATATTGTCCCGACCTAATATGAGGGAGTAATATTTGTTATTTATCATGTGGAAATATATCTTTACTTTGGCAAATTAACAGAAAATATCACTAGATCATATCTTTAATAACAGAAAATATCCGCGGCTCACATCTTTAATCAAAAAAAGTTCAATGACCTAAATTAGGATAGTTATTTTATGTTGATTATCATGAGTGAGCTGACTACCTGCCTTGTACAAATCATTCTTGATATGGTGATGACAGATACATGATTGATACGTGGCTTGTACAAATCATTCGTGATAGGGTGATGACAGATAAATGACTGATACGTGGCTTGTACAAATCATTCGTGATAGGGTGATGACAGGATAAATGATTGATATCCTGGCTGCTGCAGGAGCACTCTGGAGAACCCAGACACATCTAGCATGTCCTGTTATTCTAATGCAATTAAAAAGCTTTGACTAATTACCTGATTGTTAAGAAATTTAATTAATATTTGCCCACAGGAGATGCAGCTGTTGCTGCTGAAGTATCGTGAGGAGATCATCGCGGCCAAGGTGGCCAAGGAACACACGGAGGACTCCCTCAAGAGTCAGATGATATTCCTGAAGGACCAGGTGTTATCAGAACAACAGGAGAAGACAACCATGGAGGAGGCCCTCACGCAGGAGATAAACTCTCTACAGGAGAGACTAGGTGAGTAAACTCTTTACAGGAGATAAACTCCCTATAGGAGAGACTAGGTGAGTAAACTCTCTACAGGAGATAAACTCTCTACAGGAGATAAACTCTCTACCGTAGAGTCTAGTTGAGTGTTTCTACAGGAGAGACTGTGAGTAAACTCTCTACAGGAGAGACTAGGTGAGTGTTTCTACAGGAGAGACTATGTGAGTAAACTCTCTACAGGAGAGACTAGGTGAGTAAACTGTCTACAGGAGAGACTAGGTGTGTAAACTCTCTACAGGAGATAAACTCTCTACAGGAGAGACTAGGTGAGTAGACTCTACAGCAGAGACTAGGTGAGTAGACTTTCTACAGGAGAGACTAGGTCTGTAAACTCTCCACAGGAGAGACTAGGTGAGTAAATTCTCTACAGGAGATAAACACTCTACAGGAAGGAGAGACTAGGTGAGTAAACTCTACAGGAGAGACTAGGTTAGATTCATTAAAACTTATTCAACCTTAGGAAACTGTAATATCAAGGTAACCTCAGAATATGTTTATTTTGATTTTTTAGTTGATCAACTGTGTACAATGGAGACAAGGTGAAGTTCAAGGTGAAGTTCTCCTCCATATTTATATTAAATACCCTTTGAGGCACCCCAGTCACTTGTAGTTTAGGGTCTAACTCAGGAGATCAGCTCTCCACAGTGGGGATTAGGTGCGTTTCACCTCAATCCTCATATTAAATACCCTTCAATGCACCCCAGACACTTTTATAGTCTAGGGTCTTGCACCTAGATCAACTATTTATTGGAGAGCCTAGGTGAGGTCTAACCTTAAACAGTCGTGTAGCTGGGGCAACTTATAAGGTGTAGCTGTAACGCCCTTTATCATGGTTATACTATTAACGAGGATACAGAACTTTGTCGACATTTTTTCACCATATACATTGTCATATATTTGCATCTTTATATTGCATTAAAAAGTGATTTCTTTTATATAGCAATACAAGACAGTTTGAAGTCTGAGCTTGAGAGAGAATCGTACGTGCGGGCTGAGGCAGAGACAAAACAACGGGAAATGGAACAAGCTCTAAAAGGACAACAGGCCAAGTCTAAACAGTTGATAAATGGCCTGCAGAAACAACTCGAGGAACAGTCTAATGAACGGGTATGTAATGTAGGAGATTTTGATTTCTAGCAATTAAGATAGATTTAAGTTTCTTTCGCTTTGTTTCAGCTAAAACATCAACTTATTCATTCCTTGTTGCTAATGCTTATATATCAATCTTATTACCCTAAAATATTTCAACTTGAATTTAACAAGAACTTGTTCAGGAGAATGTGTGTAGCACAAAGGTTTATAGGACATGTAGAATGTGAACTAAACTTGCAACAGGTCCAATACTTGTGCTGTTTTAGCCACCTTGATATTTTTCCGCCACCCGTGGATAGAACCCCCGTCATAGCCACCTTGATATTTTTCCGCCACCCGTGGATAGAACCCCCGTCATAGCCACCTTGATATTTTCCGCCACCGTGGATAGAACCCCCGTCATAGCGACCTTGATATTTTTCCGCCACCCGTGGATAGAACCCCAGTCATAGCCACCTTGATATTTTTCCGCCACCTGTGGATAAAACCCCCGTCATAGCCACCTTGATATTTTCCGCCACCCGTGGATAGAACCCCCGTCATAGCCACCTTGATATTTGTCCGCCACCCATGGATAGAACCCCCGTCATAGCCACCTTGATATTTTTCCGCCACCCGTGGATAGAACCCCCGTCATAGCCACCTTGATATTTTTCCGCCACCCGTGGATAGAACCCCCGTCATAGCCACCTTGATATTTTTCCGCCACCCGTGGATAGAACCCCCGTCATAGCCACCTTGATCTTTTTCCGCCACCCGTGGATAGAACCCCCGTCATATAAATGTTATATTTACCAACGATGAGGTCAGACATGAGTCGAGATGTAATTGTAGGTTGACATTGACATATATCAGCAGAGTTTAATGCCTGATGATTCTTACTTTCTGGGAGCTGAACTTGTAAGTGAGGAAGTGTCGATTCTTACAGATGGCAGGTGTTATACAGTACTGGTTCTACCCAGGAAAAATGGGGTGGTCTGCATCTACCAAAAAAAATCGACCTTCATATATGGCCTGAAATTTGCTTAAAATGATGTAAACACCATTCAAACAAAGAAATACTTCCATTTCAGACTCGGTTGGAGAATGATGTCCACAAAATGAAGTGTAAGATCCAGTCTCTGCAGGTCGACCTGGACAACAGTGAGGCAGTACAAAGGGACTTTGTCAAATTATCACAGTCTTTACAGGTGATAAGACTAATGTGCATGTCGATACAATCCATGGTTCAGACCTGCCATCCCCACTTTTAACCCAATTAGAATATGCCATTTTTGTTGCTGCTGCATTGGCTTGGTCAAGTTATTGATATTATACCCCAGTTCGGTAAAACTTGGGTCTATATAGGAATCGATTTTGTCCATTCATGCGTTCTTTTGATGATCAACTGATAACACTGCCACTTTGTATCCAGCTTTTCTCGGACTTCATGTCACACTATATGTCTGTGAGAGTTTGGTTCGAAATGGGACAAATGCAACCTTGCATGACTAACTTCATGTAAGGTCCTTTTTGTGTGTGAAAGAAAGGAGTTTTAGCCTTAACACCTTTATTTTTTATCCGCTTCTGCTCAAACATTGTCAGTAGTTACATATAACGATGGAGCTCATACATTTTTGAAAATCAGCCAATTGCGACAAAGCATGACTGAGGCTCTTTAATGAAGGAAACATTTAAACACCATTATACAATATAGTCGCTTATATAAGTCTGAAGCTCTCCTTGACTGAAAGCATCTTATCAAAGGTATCTTTTGAGGTGTCATATTGCAATTATTTTCTGTTGAAGATTGTATTTCTGTGTATACGCACAACCATGTGACTCATTTCTGAGAAGTCTTGATGAAAGGTACAAAAATAAAATCAGAGCAATGTTGACACATTGTTATTTTCTTTTTGTAAGATTCAATTGGAGCAGATCCGTCAATCGGAGAATGAAGTACGTTGGCAGAACGAGGAAGACGTGGATGATTGTTGTAACTGTAAACAAGCATTCTCTGTCACCAAACGTAGGGTACGTATATAGACTGGTTTAAACTGTAGACTGGTATAAACTGTAGACTGGTATAAATTGTAGACTAGTTTAAACTGTAGTCTGGTATAAACTGTAGACTGGTATAAACTCTCAATTTTATCCCTCGCTGAAAGTTTCCCCAGGGAAAAAACTGGCTAGCTGATTCTTTTCCCGTGAAAACATTTAGCAGTGGTGAAAGAATTGGCTGTTACGGGTTTTATATATATATATACACTCAGTACGAACTCTAAGTATGTTACCATGTATTCTCTTTTTCAAACACAAGTTTGAAAAATGGGACGTATTATGATATGGAATTGTCCATCCGTCCGTCCGTATACCTACAAATGATCTATGTATGATCATCTGTCACTTTTTAGATCTACTGATCAGAGATTAGCAGAGCTTATGCCGTGGGGCGGCATCCGTCGTCCGTCCGTCTGTCAGAGCACACAAAATGGTACTTAGGTGTCTAGTCACTTAAAGCTTTGGACTCTGTGTCATTAGGGTTAAGAAGCAATTAGTCACATAAAACATGTCCAATTTTGGATTTATGTGGCTAATTAGGGTTTATGTGGCTATCAATTTTGCATTGAATTAGCCACATAAGACTATAATTGTTAGAACGTCCGTCTGTCCGTCTGTCTGTCCGTAAACTTTTTTTTGTAGTGACTACTATGAAACTACTGAATGGATTTTCATGAAACTTTACAGAAATATCTAGTTGATCCTAGCAAAAATTCATGTTGATGTCAAATCCAAGATGGCCACCAAATCTAAAAATAGATTTTTAGCTCTACTGATCAGAGATCAGCAGAGCTTATGCCGTGGTGCGGCGTCCGTCGTCCGTCTGTCCGTCTGTCCGTAAACTTTTATTTGTAGCGACTTCACAGCTGAAACTACTGGATGGATATTCATGAAACTTTACAGAAATGTTGCCCATAAAGTCTAGTTGATCCTAGCAAAAATTCATGTTGATGTGAAATCCAAGACGGCCGCCAAAGCTAAAAATAGAGTTTTAAAATACAAGTTTGTAGCGACTTCTTCTTGAAAACTATAAGTGATATTGATATGGGACTTTTTCTAAAATGATCAGCATGACATGATGTTGATCCTAGTCAAAAATCGTTTTGATTCAACGTTAAACATGGCTGCCAGCGGCCATCTTTGTTTACATAGAGTTATATAGTAAAAACTTGTAGCGACTACTTCTCTGAAACTACTTGGCGGATTGTCATGAAACTTTACAGGAATGTTGCTCTTGATGTCTAATTGATCCTAGAAAAATTTCAGGTCGGCCGGAAATTCAAGATGGCCGTCACAGCTAAAAATAGATTTTTAAAAAATAAGTTTGTAGCGACTACTTCTTGAAAACTATGTGATATTGATATGGGACTTTTTCTAAAATGATCAGCATTACATGGTGTTGATCCTAGTCAAAAATCGTTTTGATTCAACGTTAAACATGGCTGCCAGCGGCCATCTTTGTTTACATAGAGTTATATAGTAAAAACTTGTAGCGACTACTCCTCTGAAACTACTTGGCGGTTTGTCATGAAACTTTACAGGAATGTTGCTCTTGATGTCTATTTGATCCTATCAAAATTTCAGGTCGGCCGGAAATTCAAGATGGCCGTCACAGCTAAAAATAGATTTTTAAAAAATAAGTTTGTAGCGACTACTTCTTGAAAACTATAAGTGATATTGATATGGGACTTTTTCTAAAATGATCAGCATGACATGATGTAGATCCTTGTGGAAAATTATTTTGATTCAACGTTAAACATGGCTGCTAGTGGCCATCTTTGGTTACATAGAGTTATATAGTAAAAACTTGTAGCGACTACTTCTCTGAAACTACTTGACAGATGTTCATGAAACTTCACAGGAATGTTGCTCTTGATGTCTAGTTGATCCTAGAAAAATTTCAGGTCGGCCGGAAATTCAAGATGGCCGCCACAGCTAAAAATAGATTTAAAATAAATAAGTTTGTAGCGACTACTTCTTCAAAACAATAAGAGATATTGATATGGGACTTTTTCTAAAATGATCAGTATGACATGAAGTTGATCCTTGTCGAAAATCGTTTTGATTTGACCTTAAAGCTACAGAGTCCCTATATCAATCGATTTCTTCTTTGTAGGCGTGTCTTTACTTGTAACTTCATGTTCACCAGCTCATGTCGAAATCGGGTATTTAAGCGAGCAAATATAGAGAAGGAAATCATTTACTGTATATACATCGACCAGTGCACATCGTACCTGTACACAGGTAACAGAAATATTTACAAAAAAAAAGTTAGCTTCTTTCGAGGCTCGAACACACGACCTTCTGGTTTCAAGTCCTGTGCTCTATCCACTGAACTACAACGCTACTTGAGAAAATAGTATACTAACTACCATATATTATGAGGCAAAATAACTTAACATATTTGAACGCAACTAATGATGGATCAATAAATATGCAGTCCATATTGTCGCACGTGTAAATTAACATTGCCTGGTGTAATACTGTATCTTATCAATATGAAACTAATACTTCGCCTCAAATCAACCATATCTCGACTTGTTATTTAGCGCTTGATGAGTTTGTGTGCGCGCTCTTGTTATTACGTAATGCCTATTTAGTGTTAAAAATGCTACACAATACCAATAAATAGCAGTGGTCTAGAGGTTCAGCATACATCTTTCAAATCTTACAAGTGCGAGGCTGTGGTTCAAATCCCGTTCCGGGCAACTATTTTTTTTATCACATATATTCTGGAGCCGTGTATTTATCGATGTTACCTGTACGGAGGCTAAATAAAAATGTGAAATTGTACGTATCGATTTCTCCTTATATACCGACTTTTGGGGTGTTCGTCGATTTGAAACTACTTCACACGTGACTCATTCATATTCATGAGTTATTACCAGTTAAAATAGGGACTGTACAGCTTTAAACATGGCTGCTTTGTTTACATAGAGTTATATAATGAAAACTTGTAGCGACTACTTCTTTGAAACTACCTGACGGATTTTCATGAAACTTCACAGGAATGTTGCTCTTAATGTCTTATTGATCTTAGCAAAATTTCAGGTCGGCCGGAAATTCAAGATGGCCGCCACGGTTAAAAATAGATTTTCAAAAAACAAGTCTGTAGCGACTACTTCCTGAAATCAAAATCAATCAGTAGAGCTTCAAGGTCATTGACCTCTTGTTAAAAAACAAGTTTGTAGCGACTACTTCTTGAAAACTATAAGTGATATTGATATGGGCCTTTTTCTAAAATGATCAGCATGACATGATGTTGGTCCTTGTCGAAAATCGTTTTGATTCGATGTTAAACATGGCTGTCAGCGGCCATCTTTGTTTACATAGAGTTATTTAGTAAAAACTTGTAGCGACTACTCCTCTGTAACTACTTGACGGATTTTCATGAAACCTCACAGGAATATGGCTCTTGATATCTAATTGATCCTAGCAAAATTTCAAGTCTGCCAGAAATTCAAGATGGCCACCATGGCTAAAAATAGATTTTCAAAATACAAGTTTGTAGCGAATATTTCTTGAAAACTATAAGTGATATTGATATGGGACTTTTTCTAAAATGATCAGTATGACATGATGTTGATCCTTGTCAAAAATTATTTTGATTTGACAAACATGGCCGCAAGTGGCCATCTTTGTTTACATAGAGTTATATAATGAAAACTTGTAGCGACTACTCCTCTGAAACTACTTGACGGATTTTCATGAAACTTCACAGGAATGCTGATCTAGCTATCAAAAACCTATCAGTAGAGCTTCAAGGTCATTGACCTCTTTTTTCCTTTTTAGAATTATAACTTCAAAACTGTTCTAGGTATCTTCTTGAAACTTCCTACACATATCTATCTAGTGGCCTTGAAGTTTTTTTTATTTTATAGAACTTTCTTAGGGTATGGAATTTTATTGACAATTTTGTTTCAAAACTGTTCAATGTCTGTTCATGAAACTTGGTACAAATGTCCACCTTGGGGTCATGTGGTTGCATTTGATATATATAACTTTATTATTAATACCTTCAAGTGTTATCCTGGAAACAGGATTTGTCAGTTTTTATTCAGTTTTCATTTCCACTTTAAAGTAGCTTTCCCGCCAACAACAGCCAATTTTACAACATATTTACACCGTTTTTATTAAACCTACTGATGACGAGGTGTATATATATATAAAACTTACATATTTTGAGAATCCAAACTCCATATAAACAATATAAACGTCTTTAACCAGCCAAGCCAAACCCCAAAACTGGAGCGTTGAATTAAGAGTTACCAACTCATAATTTATGTTACACATATTCAATCACAGGTATTTTAAGAACCCATGAATAAAACTATACTTTTAATACATGCTCTGTATCAGAGGACACAATGTGAATAAATAATACTTATGTTTACATTTCGCACCTTTATTGGGTTTGTAAATGTAATAATTTATAACAATTTTCTGGTTTTCACACACGCGCAAAACAACCGGAAGTAGTCATTTTCACGCAGTAGTGAAACAACATAAAACGGCAAAACGATCCGTTTCTCCTCCCTGTATACTTACTCCCTGTATATATTTACTTATTTGTATACCAGTTGACGGGCATTTGTTGATTTACATATACAGTTTATATTACTACCATATCATCCCTTATTTGTAAATAGTTTTATCTTTATATATTTACATTAATTTTTAATTACAACTTCATTTCTTCATCTTTCATCAGTTTTTGCGCACAATATGACCTATTTATATGTTGACATGCCATTCATTCATTCATTCATTCATTCATTCTATCAATTAAAGGCAGAGGTGGAGTATATCGATGACTTAAAATCAGCTTTATTATAATTTTGAATGAAGACATGCCTCCAGATAACAATTATCCATAAATACTGTTTCTTAAAATATAGAGAAAAAGAGTAAGTATTACATATTAAAGTCCACACACATCGATTCCTGCTCATAAACAAATGCACACAAGTCCATCCCCGATTTATTGACAGTTTTTTTCAATGTAAAGACCTACTAAATAGTTACATGTCATCATACTAACCAGCAGTATATAAATGTTATCATGCCTACCCAGGAGTATATAAATGTTATCATACCTACCCACCAGTATATAAATGTTATCATACCTACCCTGGAGTGTATATATGTTATCATACCTACCCAGGAGTGTATATATGTTATCATACCTAGCCAGGAGTGTATAAATGTTATCATACCTACCCAGAGGTGTATAAATGTTATCACACCTTCCCAGGGGTATATAAATGTTATCATACCTACCCAGGGGTATATAAATGTTATCATACCTACTCAGGAGTATATAAATGTTATCATACCTACCCAGGAGTGTATACATGTTATCATACTTACCCAGGCAGGAGTGTATACATGTTATCATACCCACCCAGGAGTATATAGATGTTATCATACCTACCCAGGAGTATATAAATGTTATCATACCTACCCAGGAGTGTATACATGTTATCATACTTACCCAGGCAGGAGTGTATACATGTTATCATACCCACCCAGGAGTATATAGATGTTATCACACCTGCCCAGGAGTATATAGATGTTATCACACCTACCCAGGAGTATATAGATGTTATCATACCTACCCAGGAGTATATAAATGTTATCACACCTACCCAGGAGTATATAAATGTTATCGTACCTACCCAGGAGTGTATACATGTTATCATACCCACCCAGGAGTATATAAATGTTATCATACCTACCCAGGAGTGTATAAATGTTATCATACCTACCCAGGCAGGAGTATATAAATGTTATCATACCTACCCAGGAGTGTATAAATGTTATCATACTTACCCACCCAGGAGTATATACATGTTATCATACCTACCCAGGAGTGTATAAATGTTATCATACCTACCCAGGCAGGAGTATATAAATGTTATCATACCTACCCAGGAGTGTATAAATGTTATCATACCCATCCAGGAGTATATACATGTTATCATACCTACCCAGGAGTGTATAAATGTTATCATACCTACCCAGGCAGGAGTATATAAATGTTATCATACCTACCCAGGAGTGTATAAATGTTATCATACCTACCCAGGAGTGTATACATGTTATCATACTTACCCACCCAGGAGTATATAGATGTTATCATACCTACCCAGGAGTATATAAATGTTATCATACCTACCCAGGAGTGTATACATGTTATCATACTTACCCAGGAGTGTATACATGTTATCATACTTACCCAGGCAGGAGTGTATACATGTTATCATACTTACCCACCCAGGAGTATATAAATGTTATCATACCTACCCAGGAGTGTATACATGTTATCATACCTACCCAGGAGTGTATACATGTTATCATACTTACCCACCCAGGAGTGTATAAATGTTATCATACCTACGCAGGAGTATATAAATGTTATCATACCTACCCAGGAGTATATAAATGTTATCATACCTACCCAGGAGTGTATAAATGTTATCATACTTACCCACCCAGGAGTATATAGATGTTATCATACCTACCCAGGAGTGTATAAATGTTATCATACCTACCCAGGAGTATATAAATGTTATCATACCTACCCAGGAGTGTATAAATGTTATCATACTTACCCACCCAGGAGTGGTATATAGATATCATACCTACCCAGGAGTATATAAATGTTATCATACCTACCCAGGAGTGTATACATGTTATCATACTTACCCACCCAGGAGTATATAGATGTTATCATACCTAGCCAGGAGTGTATACATGTCATCATACCTACCCAGGAGTATATAAATGTTATCATACCTACCCAGGAGTATATAAATGTTATCATACCTACCCAGGAGTGTATACATGTTATCATACCTACCCAGGCAGGAGTGTATACATGTTATCATACCTACCCAGGAGTGTATACATGTTATCATACTTACCCACCCAGGAGTATATAAATGTTATCATACCTACCCAGGAGTGTATACATGTTATCATACCTACCCAGGCAGGAGTGTATACATGTCATCATACCTACCCAGGAGTATATAAATGTTATCATACCTACCCAGGAGTGTATAAATGTTATCATACCTACCCAGGAGTGTATACATGTTATCATACCTACCCAGGAGTGGTATATAAATGTTATCATACCTACCCAGGAGTGTATAAATGTTATCATACCTACCCAGGAGTGTATAAATGTTGTCATACCTACTCAGCAGTATATAAATGTCATCATACCTACCCAGGAGTGTATACATGTTATCATACTTACCCAGGAGTGTATACATGTTATCATACCTACCCAGGAGTGTATAAATGTTATCATACCTACCCAGGAGTGTATAAATGTTGTCATACCTACCCAGGAGTGTATTCATGTTATCATACCTACCCAGGAGTGTATACATGTTATCATACCTACCCAGGAGTGTATAAATGTTATCATACCTACCCAGGAGTGTATACATGTCATCATACCTACCCAGGAGTGTATACATGTTATCATACCTACCCACCAGTATATAAATGTCATCATACCCACCCAGGAGTGTATACATGTTATCATACCTACCCAGGAGTGTATACATGTCATCATACCTACCCAGGAGTGTATACATGTGATCATACCTACCCAGGAGTGTATACATGTCATCATACTTACCCAGGAGTGTATACATGTTATCATACCTACCCAGGAGTGTATACATGTTATCATACCTACCCAGGCAGGAGTGTATACATGTTATCATACCTACCCAGGCAGGAGTGTATACATGTTATCATACCTACCCAGGCAGGAGTGTATACATGTTATCATACCTACCCAGGCAGGAGTGTATAAATGTTATCATACCTGCCCTGGAGTGTATACATGTTATCATACTTACCCAGGAGTGTATACATGTTATCATACCTACCCAGGAGTGTATACATGTTATCATACCTACCCACCTGTATATAAATGTTATCATACCTACCCAGGAGTGTATAAATGTTATCATACCTACCCAGGAGTGTATACATGTTATCATACCTACCCAGCAGTATATAAATGTTGTCATACCTACCCAGGAGTGTATAAATGTTATCATACCTACCCAGGAGTGTATACATGTCATCATACCTACCCAGGAGTGTATACATGTTATCATACTTACCCAGGAGTGTATACATGTTATCATACCTACCCACCTGTATATAAATGTTATCATACCTGCCCAGGAATCTATACCTCAGGCTTTCCTCCTGTTTTTATGCTCCTAGTTATGCTCCCTGATATTTTAGAGGAAGTATTTAGTACCCTTTGTCCATTTGGTCTACTTTCATTCCTATAAAGATAGAACGCATTTCCTACATATATATTCATTTAATCCATAATGTTTCAATTATATAATATCTTTTGTTATCTTTAAATATATTTTAATGAAATGAAGTCAAATTACATAATTTTAAAAATAGGCCCTTTGTTTTGTCTGCATAGTTTGTGTCATTTAATATTTATTAATATACTTTTCAGCACCATTGTCGACATTGTGGGAAAATCTTTTGTTCAGACTGTATCACAAAAACTGTAAACAGCGGACCAAAATTACGGCCTGCAAAAGTCTGTGATGTTTGTCATACTATTCTAGTGAAGGATGCAACACCATACTTCAGTACCGAGCCTCCCAATATGCCAGATTGAGGACAGGAGCCTCAATGTAGTCAGGACCAGACTGAGATTTTATTTGTGATAATGCAAGTCATAAAACAAACAAATGTGAATTGATGTACTTGTGACAGTCTGTTGTAATGAATTAACAGTTCCTACTGATTGATATGTTGTGACTGATGCAACGCATATATACAGTAATCTACGAGGGATCCACAACTATCTCATAATCTGAGAAGGATTAATGGTTGTGTGTGCTGTAGAGCAAGGTTAACAAGTAGTGAAGTAGGATCACAGTGTCAGTTTGTCTCATGGCACAACTGTGGTAAATCACAGTGTGGCCGATGCCGCTGCAGTCATCGTTGTCATCAATCACTTCTTCTTCTTCCTATATTGTGCAGACTTCCTCTGGAACATACTGGCACATACTCACCTATTGCAGACGTCACTCAGTCATGGTCACTATTGTCGTAAATTGCATTGTGGCAGACGTCACTCAGTCATGGTCACCATTGTCGTAAATTACATGGTGGCAGTCGTCACTGTAGTCATGGTCACCATTGTCGTAAATTACCTTGTGGCAGACGTCACTTTAGTCATGGTCACCATTGTCGTAAATTACATTGTGGCAGACGTCTCTGTAGTCATGGTCACCATTGTCGTAAATTACATTGTGGCAGATGTCACTCAGTCATGGTCACCATTCCATTGTCGTAAATCATATTGTGACAAACGTCACTCAGTCATGGTCACCATTGTCGTAAATTACATTGTGGCAGACATCACTCAGTCATGGTCACCATTGTCGTTAATCACGTTGTAGCAGACATCACTGCAATGATGTAATTATGATGCAACAAATTTCCATTATATATCATACATACATGTATACTGGGCATAAAAGTACATTGGCATCGCGATTTAAACGATTTCTTCCTTTTTTCGAGGCGAAACATAGAAAGTTTTTTTTCTTACTGTATAAAATTAAAATAATATTGAATTTGGTTCTGCTGATCCGTATTCATACATGTGATATTTTCAGGAGGGTTATCAGGGAGATTTGACTTTTTTCCCAGGGAGATTTGACAACAATCAGGGAGGTTTTTATACTCAAATTTTTAACGCGTACCGGTATTTTTTTTCTGATATAAACCTTAATAAAGGGGGTAAATCTGCATAAAAACATGATATTTTATACATACAATACAGTTTATTTCATGTTAGCATAGCATATAATCAAGTATAGCATGTAATTAAACACTTTATATAGACTCTGTCCACTTTTTAACCACTAATTACAACAAGACTTGGCTGCTGCAAGCATCACCTTTGTCGGTTAATGATGATCATTAATCTGCTTTCATGAACATAACATAATTATAATATTAATCAAATTAATATACCAAATATCAATCGATGCCGAATTCGCTAATTACCACCTCACTTACAGTCGGTGTATTCCTATCATAATCAACCTCCCATGGACATTACAGGTATCGCCGCCACGTGTCATAAAAAAACAATCCAATCATTATTTTCACACAATAAACCAATTACCTGACATGCTAATCCTTTTAATTACCCGCCCAGGGGCAATGTTTTCACAGATATAGATAAGACGGCAAGTGTTTATTTGATCATTCGGAAAACTCAGTCTTGATCCACTAAATCATAGCAATTACCCAAAAGGATTCGCAAATAGCGAAATTTTGTAAATCGGCGGAAAATACCGGGAGAAATGGAGCTCCCGGCGGGAGGCCGGGAGATTGCATGAAATCCCGGGAGAAATTAGCTCCCGGCGGGAGATATCACATGTATGCGTATTTGCTAGTTTTCACAAATTTTCAGTTATCACAGGTTACACACACGTGAAAGAACAAAAGAAAGCATTTATAGTTTGTGATATTTATTACATATGTGTAGAGAGCTTGCATGCTTTAAGTACAGGTGGATTTACCATCTACAACTCTAGTCATAGGATTTACCGCCATCTTAGTGCATAATTTGTCCAATTTGTGGTTCAGTATAATATGCAGTTCGCAAGATCATGGTTTATCATTTAAGCATGTTTGTCTTAGGGCTTTTTTGGGAAAACATCTTAGGACGGGCAGGATATTAATAATATTTAGCTCTACTGACCGAAGGCCAGCAGAGCTTATGGGATGGCGAGTTGTCCGTCGTTAAGACGATAGGGACTTCATTTTCCATCCGATCTTTAACAAACTTTACCAGATTGTTAATATCGATGAAAGCTTGGACAAGTTTGAAAAACAGCCAGATTGGAGCAGTAACAGCAGAGTTATGGCCCTTGATTTAGTTAAAAATGCTATATTTTGCCTCATAGATGATAGGGCCTTCATTTTTCATCTGATCTTTACCAAACTTACCAGATTGTTAATATTGCTGAAAGCCCAGACAACTTCGAAAACCAGCCAAATCGGACCAGTAACACCAGAATTATGGCCATTGTGTGCTGAAAATGCCATATTCTGCCTTGTGAACACTCTAGCACCTTCATTTTGTATTTGATCTTTTAACACTAAACTTGGCCAGATTGTTGATATTGATGAAAGCTCAGACAAGTTCGAAAATCAGCTATATTGGACCGGGAACACCAGAGTTATTTCTCCTAAGAAACCTTGGTTCATGAGTTCAATATTTCTTTAATTGGGACCTTAGGGGCCCTTGTTGGATCAGTTTTACATAGAGTTTTAGGGAAGAACTTCTTCTCTGAAACTACAAGAGCTAAAGGTTACCTATTTTTTATTTTTATCATCTTATGAATCCACACCAGGTTTGTTCAAATGGTGACCCTGGGGTTCAAATTTGGCCCCATCCCAGGGGTCACAGTTTTACATAGACTTATATAGGGAAAATCTTCAAAAATCTTCTTCTCTGAAACTATAATAGCCAAAGGTTTATTATTTTGTATTTTGCCTTCAGCTTATTGTTCTCCACCAAGTTTGTTCAAATGGTGACCCTGGGGTGAATTTGGCCCCGCCCCAGGGGTCACAGTTTTACATAGACTGATAAAGGGAAAAATATTAAAAATCTTCTTTTCTGAAACTACAAGAGCTAAAGGTTTAATATTTTGTATTCATTATCAGCTTCTGTTCCTTGTTCCAGTGGTGACCCTGGGGTCAATTTGGTCCCGCCCCAGGGGTCACAGTTTTACATAGACTTGTATATAGGTAAACACATTAAAAATCTTCTTCTCTGGAACTACAAGAGTCAAAGGTTTAATATTTTTTATCTCCGCTTTTGATACTCTACCAAGTTTGTTTGAATGGTGACCCTGTGGTCAAATTGGCCCCAGGGGTCATGTTTTAATAAGTATTACATAGGGAAAAATTTAAAACATCTACTTCTCTGAAACTACAAGAGCCAGAGGATTAATATTTTGTATTTACCATCAGCTTATGGTCCTCTACCAAGTTTGATCAAATGGTGAACCTAAAATGAAATTTGGCCCTGTCCCCAGGGTCACATGTTTTACATCGACTTATATACTTAAAAATTCTTCTTCTCTGAAATTTCAAGAGCTAATGGTTTAATATTTTGTATTTACACTCAGCTTATGGTCCTCTACCAAGTTTGTTCAAATGGTGACCCTGGGGTCAAATTTGGCCCCGCCCCTGGGTCACATGCCAAACTTGGTTTGAGAGTTTATATAAACGGAAGTTTGATTTGTTTTAAAGCTAGTCAAACTTGAGCCAAATACATTCCTCCCCCTAAATCTTGGTAATTGAAGACACTTTATTAGTTTGATACTGCCATATCTGACACACAATCCTTCTATCCCCCAATACCACCCCCACACCTTCCCCCTCTACTCCACCCCACTGTGGTAGAGGCAGACACCCCATTTTTAGCTCTATCTGATGGGATGCCGAGTTGTCCGTTGTCTGTCCGTCGTTAACTTTTGTCTCGTTAAGACCATAGGGCCTTAATTTTTCATCCGATCTTTACCAAACTTTAACAGGTTGTTAATATCAATGAAAGCTCGGACAAGTTCGAAAACCAGCCAGATCGGACCAGTAACAGCGGAGTTATGGCCCTTGATTTAGTTAAAAATGCTATATTTTGCCTCGTTAAGACAATAGGGGCTTCGTTGTTCATCCGATCTTTACCAAACTCTATCAGATTGTTAATGTCGTTGAAAGCTCGAACAAGTTCGAAAACCAGCCATATCGGACCAGTAACAGCGGAGTTATGGCCCTTGATTTAGTTAAAATTGCTATATTTCGCCTTGTTAAGATAGGGGCTTCATTGTTCATCCAATCTTTACCAAACTTTATGAGATTGTTAATATCAATAAAGGCTCGGACAAGTTCGAAAACCATTCATATCGGACCAGTAACAGCGGAGGTATAGTTATGGCCCTTGATTTAGTTCAAAATGCTATATTTTGCCTCATTAAGACGATAGGGCCTTCATTTTTCATCCGATCTTTACCAAACTTTATCAGATTGTTAATGTCAATGAAAGCTCGGTCAAGCTCGAAAACCAGCCAGATCGGACCAGTAACAGCGGAGTTATGGCCCTTGATTTTGTTAAAAATGCTATAATTTGCCTCGTCATATGATAGGACCTTCATTTTGCATCTGATCTTTTGCCAAACTTGACCATATTTTATGACTTTCTTTTTTTATATATATTTTTTTTATTTATTTTATTTTATTTTTTTTTTTTTAATATTTTTTTTTTTTAGCTCTATGTTGGACCTGTCGGACCAGTAACAGAGGAGTTATGGCTCTTGATTTAGTTTAAAATGCTATATTTTGCCTCGTTAACTTTACCAGATTCTTTAGTTATGGCCCTTAATTTAGTTAAAAAGATGTATTCTGCCCAAAACTTTCAAAAAAATGTAAATGGCAGTCACTCGCTTCATTGATGTTATAAGAGTCGTGTTAGTCAGTAGAGCGTCCACAGGCCCTCTTGGGCCTCTTGTTTGGGGGTAAAATCACTATACCTCCCGCCATCCGTAAGAATCGACACTCTCTCACTTGGCAAGTCAAACTCCCAATGGGATTGGAACCTGCAGCGGTGAGAGACGAACAGTTTTAAATGCAGCATCTTTACTATCCTGGCCTCGGAAGCGCATTAGGGAAGTGATGGTGTAGAAATGCCCGTCATTTTACGTGGTGAATACTACATCTAACCCAACCATGTTTTATGTCCTAAACTTTTTTCAAGAATAGTGCATCCGGAAACATTGTAGTTTTATATCGTAATAATCTGAATGTTTACCATTGCCTTTTATGGGTTATATTAATCCTTCATGTTGCATGTGTAGTTTGTGGTTCAGCTGTTTGTGACCGATGTTTAGAGTACAGGTGTATGGACCATGCCAGTCTTGGTTTATGATAAAATGAGTGGAGGTTTGGGTCCTGAATAAACTATTCAACAGTCTCATGAACTTTTGACTCTAGAATATTGTCGATTTGAAGTATTTATTCCAGAATGCTAACATCCAAGATTATATTGAGAACAGTTTTCAAAACTAGTTATGATTTCATAGTTACACTTAATATATAACATAGCTACTGTATAATGTAGGATATCATGTGTATGAAGATGTATTTTATTTATTATCAGTATTTTTGAATACTCTCAATATATACTTTATTTGTGATGTCCTATATATAGATGTTTGTGATGTCCTATATATAGATGTTTGTGATGTCCTATATATAGATGTTTTGTGATGTCCTATATATAGATGTTTGTGATGTCCTATATATAGATGTTAGTATCTTGATTTGTCTCTGCTCAAATCCAGTTCTGCAGGTGAGAAGTTCTAGGCCCATTCTCCATATTTTATCTCGATGTAAATGGAGAATGAGCCTAACATGTTCATTTATGTTAGGCGCCATATAACCTTTCATGTGTTGGTGCGCCTTAAAACCCCATTCAATTCAAATGCAGGGTTCATTGCAACACTGGATTATCTTCTTTGTTCGTATGTAGTTACAACATTGTTGTGTTGATTCCTCGAGAATCATGCCTGTAAATGTTCATATATTTCCTCTCTATATGATGTGTAATCTTCTATCAACATGTTGCTTTCTTGCCCAATTTCATTGGATCGTTTCATGCTTTAGCTGCAGTGGCAGACAAACAATAAACGTGGCTCCAGCGTAAATGGAGTTTCTACGATAGAATTTGCAGCAACTCTGCAGTTCAGGGTGAGAAGGTCCTAGGCCCATTCTCCATATTTTATCTCGATGAAAATGGAGGATGAGCCTGGCATGTTCATGTCTGTTAGGCGCCATATAACCTTTCATGTGTTGGTGCGCCTTAAAACCCAATTCAGTTCAATTCAGTTCATGCTTTAGCTCTTTAGTAACGCAGATTTTTGGAGTCAAATTCATGAATATTTTGATCACAAAAAAAAAAACAGATGTAAAATTACATTTTCAAGCTAAATTACTGTATTTACAAATAATTATATTGTTTATGCATTAAAATCTCATTTAGACACAATGTTGATATGTAAAAGCGCCATTAAAAATTGAATTTAAAACAAATATAAGTTTGACGTATAAATCAGACCATATTTTATATCTAGAGTGCCTTTTACAAGTTTATTAAATGAGGCTTAGAAAACAAAGAATGGCAATGCTCTGCGGAGCCATTATGCATTTTTGTGCTAAACCTAATAAACTTGATAGCAAAAGGCACTGACATAATATTTTTCCAATCCTGTAGATTATCCACATTTCCTGTTTGGTTTACTTTGTTTATCTGTTGCACCCATTGAGCTATTGCAGAAAGGTGACAGTTATCTAAAGAAGATAAGATCAAGCAATTATTTTAGTTTTGTTTGTATATCCTCAGTATACAAATGTGTGATGGGTATTATGTTATTTATTGAGTGAGTGTTAAACTGCTGTATGTCAGTTAATAGTAACAATGGGATAGTGGCACAAGCTATTTAGCGGCCTCTGTAGCTCAGTGGATAAGGCTTGCACTTTAGAGCTACAGACCTCTGCCCTGCCTGGGTTTGCTACGTGGCGGAGGCATGTCTGATGGAAACTTCATCCTTCATCTCATCTCCCTCTGAGGCGGCCAGTATAACCTGATACGACGTGTTAATAGGATGAAAAACTCCATTTCATTTTATTCTTAATATTTAAAAATGTTAATAGTTCCATAAAAGTCACAAAATAAGAGAAGTTCTTTCTTTGAATGAATGACAAATAACGTTATAATAATGTAAAAAAAAAAATACTGTAAATTGATGCCAGAGAAACTTTTTGTAATGTTATAGGTTCTCAAGGTGAAGATATATTTCCACCAAAACATGAACTATAAGGTAAAAAAAAAGACCTTAAGGTTATGTAGAGACAGCAACCTCTGAGGGAGATGAGATGAAGAGATGTGGCATCATAGAAAAGCATAGAAATAATCTTGATGGTGGAGTACAAACTATAATTATGCGGAATAGATGGTAGTTATTGTTGTCAAGATCTGATCTTAAATGTGCAATATTTGTTTTACAGGCATTTATTATTATGTCTGGATAGAGTAATATAAATTGTCGTAGAGTATTGGTATATCATGCCTGCATAGAGTACTGGTATATCTTTTACTTAAATGTTTTTTCTTGTACCTTTGCAAATTATTTGGTGGGGGTGGGTGGCAATCTAAACTTAGGTATATCTTTATCTGGCTTAGTTGCTAACTAACCATAGATAGATCTGTATCTGGCTTAGTTGCAAACTAAACTTAAGGTATATCTGTATCTGACTTAGTTGCCAACTAAACTTGGAAAGATCTGTATCTGACTTTATTGTATACTTTCATATTGTCCCGTTTAGTTTGCATTGAGCTAAGCGTGCAATATTCTACGATATTGCACGCATTGATATTGCACGGGAACTTTTGCTTGTGCTTGCTAAGAGCCGCGAAATAGAAATAAGGAACTACTTTCAAATAAAAATAACGGAATCCTTCCTATAGTGTCAACAAAAAAATACGTGTTTTTCTTCAACTTTTTATGGCAAAAATTGATAAAATAACTGAAATGGTCACTCACCCACTGTTTTTAACGTTATCGAATGGTAAACAAACTTTAGAAAATGGCTTGTTGTTTTTAATGACGTCATCCGACGTCGACGTCGTTTTCGCGCAAAATAATCATCCACACAAAATGAAACTGAATGGCAAGATAGGAATTCCATCAAAAGCTATAAAAATAACACAAATACAATGAAAAGTAATAGTCATACAATTAACATTGATCGAAAACAATATGAAAGTATACAATAAAAAGGTTATTGAATTTGTATGGCTAAATATTACTTGGAACTCGTTTTGGCGCAGGACGACTCGCAAGCCGACTCGCAAGCTCGTCGTCCTTTGCCAAAACAACTCGTTCCAAGTAATATTTAGCCATACAAATTCAATAACCTATATAGTTGCTAACTAAACATAGAAATATTTGTATCTAGCTTAGTTGCTAATTAAACTTGGAAATATCTGTATCTGGCTTAGTTGCTAACTAAATTATTTAAATAAAATTTCAGAATAACATTCACAACAATATAAAGTGTTTAGTTATACTGTATACAGTGAATATTTGTATTAACATAGACATCTTCCATGTTTGTATTAGCATAGACATCTTCCACAGATGTAATTATATGTATTATCTATCATCACCTCTTAAACTACAGTGTCGTGTGCAAAATAAACTACAGTGTCGTGTGCAAAATAATATCGTAAAGGTTGTACATTGTTGATAGCAGTGTTATTTTGCCAGGTTGTACAATGTCATGTGCAGATAGCTGTGTGTTTTGCTAGAATGACTGTAATTGTGTCGCCCACTGCAAATTGGAGGGGAGATGTAGTGTTTTTGTGCTTTCTGTCTGTCAGTTTGTCTGTATGTCACAGGACTAAATCTCCTGAACCCCTGGCTTGATTTCAGTCAAACTTGGTATTGATGATCAGTAACAAGCCTAGTTGCTTATCTCATAGTGGTGTTCCAGTTCATTGAATTTTGGTGAAGTTATGAACCCTTACACAAACTTTGTCCGGACTAGTTCTCCTGAAACCCTTGCCGGATCTCAACCAAACTTGGCAGGGATGATCAGTACAAAGCCTATTTGTGCATATTATTGTCGTGTTCCGGTTGAATGGCTTTTGGCAGAGTTGTGACCTTTGAAATGTTTTAATTGACAAACATTGTCTGAACTAGTTCTCTTGTACTCCTGGCCAGATTTCAACAAAATGGCAGGAATGGTCAGTCCAAAGCCTAGTTGCGCATATCATCATCGTGTTCCGGTCGCCTGGAATCGTGTCTTATTTGTTTAGTGATCGTACTGTCAGTATAGAATTGATTTATGTAAAACATTTCACATAGCGTAATATATAAATACTGAACATAGCTGTGTGGGGGAGACACATGTTTGTACTAAAAACAACCACTAGTTGTTGTGTGATTGTATTCTTATTCTTTCATTTGTTTGTTGATTATTTTCATTTTGATCACTGTCAAAAGCAGATGATGCTGATTTCAAAGACTGCACATATGCAGATATTTAAAGTCTTGACCATTATTAATTCTTTACTATAAATATTTTATCATTCAAATGCCGCACTGTATTTGCTAGTGTAGTCTAGGTCCTTTATTGTGTAAAGGAAATACGACACCCACACACTTTTTCCTTAGGTCCATTGTGTAAAGGAAATATGACACACCCACAAGCCTTTTTCTTAGGTCCATTGTGTAAAGAAAATACGACCCATCCACAAGCCTTTTCCTTAGGTCCATTGTGTAAAGGAAATACGACACACCCACAAGCCTTTTCCTTAGGTCTGTCGGATGGGGACGTAAACCGGGGGGTCCCGTGTATCGGTCTATCCTCCGAGCACGTTAAAGAACCATAGAAATCTATTCGATAATAAGAGTAGGGCACGGTTCCCGGATTCCTATGTATCCTTCCCCTCTCTCTGGGGCGGCTCTAAATAACCTATACTGTGTTGATGAGCCGTTAAACAACATTCAGTTCAATTCCTTAGGTCCATTGTGTAAAGGAAATACGACCCATCCACAAGACTTTTCCTTAGGTCCATTGTGTAAAGGAAATATGACCCATCCACAAGCCTTTTCCTTAGGTCCATTGTGTAAAGGAAATAAAACACACCCACAAACCTTTTCCTTAGGTCCATTGTGTAAATTAAATACAACACAATCACAAACCTTTTCCTTAGGTCCATTGTGTAAAGCAAATACAACACACCCACAAACCTTTTCCTTATGTCCATTGTGTAAAGTAAATACGACCCATCCACAAGCCTTTTCCTTAGGTCCATTGTGTAAAGGAAATACGACACACCCACAAGCCTTTTCCTTAGGTCCATTGTGTAAAGGAAATACGACCCATCCACAAGACTTTTCCTTAGGTCCATTGTGTAAAGGAAATACAACACACCCACAAGCCTTTTCCTTAGGTCCATTGTGTAAAGTAAATACGACACACCCACAAACCTTTTCCTTAGGTCCATTGTGTAAAGCAAATACAACACACCCACAAACCTTTTCCTTACGTCCATTGTGTAAAGGAAATACAACACACCGACAAACCTTTTCCTTAGGTCCATTGTGTAAAGCAAATACAACACACCCACAAACCTTTTCCTTAGGTCCATTGTGTAAAGTAAATACGACACACTCACAAGCCTTTTCCTTAGGTCCATTGTGTAAAGGAAATACAACACACCCACAAACCTTTTCCTTAGGTCCATTGTGTAAAGTAAATACGACACACCCGCAAACCTTTTCCTTAGGTCCATTGTGTAAAGCAAATACAACACACCCACAAACCTTTTCCTTACGTCCATTGTGTAAAGGAAATACAACACACCGACAAACCTTTTCCTTAGGTCCATTGTGTAAAGCAAATACAACACACCCACAAACCTTTTCCTTAGGTCCATTGTGTAAAGTAAATACGACACACTCACAAGCCTTTTCCTTATGTCCATTGTGTAAAGGAAATACAACACACCCACAAACCTTTTCCTTAGGTCCATTGTGTAAAGGAAATACGACACACCCACAAACCTTTTCCTTAGGTCCATTGTGTAAAGGAAATGCAACACTTCCACGATCCTTTTCCTTAGGAAATATGACATAATTTATAAATATATTACCCGGTTGCCTTAATTGTAAGGTTAAGGCAAAACGGAAATTTACTAAAAGATACATGTACCGGTAACTAATGGAGACATTTTTTAAGGAGGTTCCGGGTGTTTCCAAGTTTGTCATTCAAAGTTCAATATTTTCTCATATTCACAAGTTAAAATTGTGTTAAATAGTACTAATAGACAAACACTTTTCAGGTTTTCAAGTCAGCATTATCGTTTAACAAAATGATATTCCAGCTTTCATGTTGAGGGCCATTGAATTTTGTTTCTTATTTTAATTCCGATATGCAGCAAATGCGTGTATCAGTTGTTAATTGGTGTCATTATTGTTTCATGTATAATAAAAGGATAAAATATAATATAACCATACCTTATTTCTTTTGTTATATATTTGTACCAGAAAAAGCATATTATGGATATTTTAAAGATGTATTGTCTGAAAAGAATCCATTTAAATTGGAAAATTATAAATTGAAGATCATATGGGCAGCCACATCCGTCAAAATGAAGGTCTGTACAATTGGTTTAATGAGACATCACAAGTCATTTTATGAGGTGCAACTGGAAACAATCAGTGTGAAGTTGATTCATCCTGTACACTGATTTGGTTTGATACAAACTGAGCTGAAGGTTTTCAAGACACATCACTTATTTTGAAGTTGTTTAATGTCATTAAAAACTATTCAACCAGAGAACTAATGCAATACAATTGGAACTGGTATTTCATAGAATGAATGGTTCAAACATGTGTCACCTGCGTAGCATGGCAGACACTTAGGGATCACTTTGTCCGTCATCTGTCGTCTGTCGTCGTCCATCACATTTTAACCTGCAACCTAACCTTGGCCATAACTTGAAAAGTATTTGACCTATGTTCGTAAAACTTAACACACATCTCCATCTTAACACAAGAGATGTCCTTAAACATGTCCAATAACTCTGACTTTCATTTTGGCAGAGTTATGCCACTTTTCATAAAACTTTAGCATGCAACCTAACGTAACTGAAATTAGCACACGGCAGGCGAAACAAGTGTTCCATGGAACACCCTTCTAGTGCGTTATATAACTGATGACAATGTTCATGTTTTATGAGTTCTTTGTTGTTGTACTAACGTGAGTCGCCCTGCAACAAAACCTACTGACGACGAGCTATATATATATAATTTACATGTTTTAAGAATCCAAATTGTATAGACGCATTATAAACCGCTTTAACCAGCCAGCCCAAACCCCAGAACGAGTGTCGAATTAAGTTACCAACTCCTAATTCATTTTACACTATTTGTTCTAAACATTGTTTCTGCTATTTATGAAACTTCACAGGAACATTCAGTATGTGTAGTTGGACTAAAATTCATCTTCCTGCGAAATACAAGATGGTCGCGATGGCAAAAATAAAATAAAACAATACAAGTCATTGATTGCTGCTTTCCTAGAACCGGAATATGTCGTAATACAGGTCATTGGGGTGCATAGAATCATCGGTAGTAAAGAATCATTTTCTGTTTAAATTAAATTTTCATGTAATTTTTATTATTTTAAAATTTTGCCGACTTCAAGATAATCATATAAGCATACATTTATGCAGCAGTGAAATGAGTTGGTGCTTTTTTCCATGCAAAATGTATCATTAAGTGCAAACCTCTCGGAAACAAGAAATGTCACAGTAAGTGATAAATGCCCCCGAAGTGACCTGTAAGTGTGACCTTGACCTTGGAGCAATATGAAACCAACAGATATATTTAAAAAAAAAATAAAAAAAATAAAAAAATAGAACAAACAATAAAAATAAAAGAAAAGAAAACTTAATTTTTTTTTCTTGACACAACGTCTATATATATGTATTTTGGGGTTTGTTGTAATTTTTTTTTTACCTCGAATTGCAGCAGAACGACCCCAAAATACATATATATAATAAATCACCATGAAATGGTGATTTTACTTGATTTATTAAAACTTTTTTAAAATAGGGGTAGTGAAGATTGCAAGTTATCAAAATTATAAAATGTTTATTTAATACAAAACAAATTTGTTGATTTGTTATTAAAATTACATTTAAATTAACAATTTTCTGACCTTGAATACAAAGGTGGTGGATCGTACTCATACACATAACTAAAACAATTGATTACACACTTTTTAGACTTTTTTGTAATGTTGCCATGGCTTCCTTTCTTCCCTGCTCTACTAGTTCTTTTTTTTGAGCTTCACTTATTTTAGCCTTTTTTTGTTTGGTGTCTTCTTTTAAACTATAATATTTATCTAAATCATCTAAAATCATCTTAAACTCTTGATCAGATATTTGTGCATCACTCAACGCTTTTGATATTAACTGCTTTATACTATTTAACTTAGCCTCTGCCAAAGTTTTTATTTCATGATGTTTTTGAGCTTTTGCATTAAGCTTGCGTCTGATAAAATTAACACAAACACCTGTAGCTCCACATACTACTGCTGCTATTTCTAAAGGTAGCAAAACTGGAATAGCAAATCCAATCCCAGCCATAATAACACCTGCAGATATCAAGGTAGTGTCAATTCCATCTGTAATTTATATTTTTTATAAAGTGACTGACGTATATCTCGTTCTGTAATTAACTTTTTTTCAATCTCTGAAATCTTTTGTAATCTATAATTTTGTCCGTCTTCCACTGGCAACTCAGGATATATACTTGGTGCTGTCGGTTGCTTCATTTTTTATTAATAAATAAAAAATTAAATTAATTCAATTAATAATGATGCCACCGTATTTACAGCTGTAGCGTTGGCAACCTTGCATACAAAGTTAACAACAGAACCAGCGCCAATTTCTAAAGGTTTATCAAAGTTATCATGATTGCGTGGAATGATGTGAAGCGTTATACCATAATTTGGTTGTTCAACACCATTGACAGAAACTATTACAGTTACGTCACCAACTAATCGTTCACATGCTAAACCTATTCCCATAATCCGTCCACGGCGTGTCATTACATGCCCCACATTTTTTTCTGCCCCGCCGTTACCAAATGAGAGTATTCTATTCAACACAAGTGGGCCCTTAGCCTCTGCAAATATTGTTATAATTCCATATTTAAGATTATCAACTCTATTTTTTAAATGATTAAACTGGTCAACAAAAGGCACAACTCGCCTATATAAATTTTGAACATCATTTATCAAAGCCTCTAAGTCTTCTGTTTTTTTAGGTCTTGTTGGTCCAAATATACTCATTTTTTTTTTTTTTTATAAAATTATATTTTTTAAATAATTTCTAAAACACAACTCATAGGCAAACCGTGATTATTTATTTTGTTGCCATACTCATCTCTGACTTCTATTTTCAATTCAGTAATTGCACCATTCATAAGACAGTGATATTCAGGATAAAAACTTGTATATACTATATCTCCAAACTGCTTATTTACTACAGGCACAACACCTATAATAGTGCTTGGTGCACCATTGAAATAATTACTACTCGTATTAACTTGTTTCAGATGAACATATAGCTGTTTATAAGGAGCTAAATTAATCGGGTAATCTCCTAAAGTAGTACCTGTCAACCATTTTCTGTCCTTGAATCCCAGCATTTTTGAAAGACCGCTTGACATTCGTGTTTCTATTGGCGTATGTATAATGGCTGCACCAATTTGGATAATATTGTCCAGAATAATCTTTTCATTTAGCAATTTAAAATCTTCTACCAAGTCTTGAAAGTCATAGAGTCCAGCTGGTAAATGTTTTATTTTAGCTGGGTTTCTTGTCTTTATGATTTCATCATTAATATTATACCAACCGATAGTGTATGTAAAACTTTTTAATCCAACGCGCTTAGTTCCATCTCTATTATCGATATACTGTTGTAAATTAATAGAGTTGTCTATGTTTGAAATTGTATGAAACATTTTTTTTAATATATATATATAAAAACACAAATAAAAATGATTTCTAAAGAATTCAAATATAACCCGGATGCTCAATATTCAAATACTTTCAGCAAGAAAGTGATAGATATAATAAATCAAAACATAGTTATTACATCCAACGGTAAAGGCTTTAAAGCATCATTTCCAAATGTCTTTGAAAAATACAAACTCCCATACGTCAAATCAGATGCTATAGTCCAACGCTGGGAAACAGATTGGATGTTATTTTGGCAGAATCAGTTAAACTTTGCTATTTGGTGTGCGACAACTGGATGTGGCATAGATTTCAACAATCATCTAAAAGCTGATACTTTGGTTGGTTCGTTATTTCGATTTCATGTCTACTACCAAGTCAGAAGAATATTATTTGAAATGAGTGTAGCAATGCCGCAAGACTCAAATTGGAATGCGTTTAATAACACATATAACCGAAACGCATACGAGAGAATATGCAAGGAGTTTAACGTTGACTTATATTCAGACTGGAGACAGAAACAAAGCTATAATGATGGTCTAGGAACAATTTATAATTACTGGACAAATATTGGTTATCATCCTTTGGTAAATACTGTATACGACAACAAAACGATGAGTTTTACAGTCTATGAGAGTGATAAAACATATCACATTGATTACATTGCACAAGGATCTGACGCTGACAATAGCTGGTCTACTTTTATACTAGATTGTTCATCTGGATTTACAAGAGCTGGAGTAGAAAGAATCAATGACAGCATAAGAACATACTGCTGGGCAATTCTTGGTTCACAATCACAAACAAGAACAGATATACCTGGAACTGGAACAGCATTTGATGCACAGAAACAATTTTTAGCAAATGTAGAGGACGCAATAAATAGCCCCATCGACTTGCCCAGTCAAATTTCAAGATATGAAAACACCCTAAAATATGCAAGAAGTAAAGTTAATTTTGTCTATGGAAGTGGATTGTACATGTCTCCGAGTGACATGGAATTAAGAATCGAAATAATACAAGACTACAATAATGAAATTGTAATAGCAACCGATGCACAAGCATTAGGATTGAATAATGATGTAAATGTAAAACCAGTGCCACCAAAAAATATTCAACCTTTTCAAGGCACCACAACAAAGAAATTTTTACCAGAACATTCTGATAAATCAATACATAAAACTGTGGAACATAACCCACCAGAAATACAAAAAATAGCGATTGAACATGAAGATAACAAAACAACCATAATTGTTGGTACTATAGTAATAGGTCTTGCTGCATTACTTATTTACGAGATTTACTAAACCACTCTTTGGCTGCCACATACAACAAACCGGAAACAAACACAAGCAAAGCCCATAGATTGTTACCAAGCCAATTAATAACATTACCTGTTGCAGATAAAAGCCATGCTACTATTGCACCAATAACTCCTGGAAGTGCTGCAGCAGCTTTACCAGCTAGGTTGGCAAGAAGTTTACCAAGATTACTTAGTTGTTTTTTTATCCAGTCCTTGACACTTGATGGATCAGGCTTTGGGGTTGGAGTTGGAGCAGCACTTGATGTGGGAATAATAGAATTAATTATCACCCCAAGAATCATACCAAATGCAGTTAGGATACTAAAAATAGTAATACCTTGCTCCCTAAACAAGATTTTGATCCTCTCAGCAAGAGTTGTATCCTCGTTTAACATTTTGTTTATTGTTTCTTTTATTCTGCTTACTTGGTTACGAAAAGCTTCTCTGTTTTCATTGATAACATCCATTCTTGCACCTCTCTCATCTTCAAGGTCTTTGATGCGATCGCTAATTCTTTTTATCTGGAATTCATCATTATCAGTCTTAGCTTGTTCTAACTTTTGTTTTTCTCTTGTTATGTCTTTATCAAGTTGTGTACGTTTTGCCACGTTATTGGTGAGTTCTTCCTTGACAATTGTCATCGCTTTTACTATTCCATCCATTTCACGCCTGTCTATATTTGTTTGTGTTTCAACATCAGGACGCTCAATCACATCCCAGTCATAAAGAGCACTTTCCATTGACTGTGCTGTGTCATTCGCAACACTTGATAAATCTTGTAATGGTATAGCATCCACATTATCTGGTAAATCGTTTATTGTGCTCTCCAATACTTGTCTAAATTTTTGTGATACTTTTGTTTTACTGTCATACTCCGGCAAATTAAAAAATTGTCTTATCGCCCTTGTTCCCCCAGAGCCAATAATCCTGTTATATTCATTTGCCAAAGAACCAAGGGAAAGAAATGTTGCATTACCTTGCTTGGCAGTTATTCTTATTTCCCTATCACCAACAATCCAGTATAATGTTTTACCATCATCTGATACCACAAACTGGTCATAATCCATTTTGTCAGGTGCCATCTTATATCGTTTTTCTATTTCCTTATAAAAGGATTTTACAAGATTTGTTTTGTGTGCTTCAAGTTCGGATTCTCTTACTTCCCCCCGAAGGCCAGCAAGACGATCGCTTTCATCAAGAAGACTTCTTAGAACAGGATAATCAGGCACCATAGGTATATCATCCTCAAAGTATTCATCATAATCATCTTGATCGTATGTGGGATTCTCATATTCGAATCCACCCTCAGCCATTGTTTATTTTATTTAATTTTAAAAAATATATTTAAAAATAAAAACAATGTCGGCTTACGGAAACAAACTCAGCCCTCATAGAAAACTAAGAGAACCTCATGGTGCCAAAGGCATCCGCACAAGTGTAGTAATCACTAATAATCCATCAACAATAGACCAAAACCAGCAACTGCTTGTAAGATTTCCCAATCTAAGTACTAATGATGTGATAGTTCCTCGTACTGCTCGTCTTGCCTTTGAAATAGAACTTAAAAGCAGAACAGACGCCAACGCTACTCTATTTCAAAATCTGGGTAGAACAATTGTGAAAAAAATGACAATAAGAATAAGTGGCAATGAAGTCATGTCAATAGATGACAGTGATATATATCATTGTTATGTAGATTTATGGAAAAGCCCTACTGAACGATTAAACACAGCTTACCAAGGTATTGGTAAATCAAACATGCTAAAACATAGAGTTAGCGCGGGAGATGCTTCCTCAGACACCGGAGATGAAGCTATAGCAGCAGCTTATGGAAATAGATTTTGTATTCCACTGGACTTTGAAATGTTAGAAAGTCATATCCATTTTATCAAGCGGGGCTTGGTGATAGGTTAGAATATGAATTAACGTTTAACGATTATAACAAAGTTATCAAAAGCACTGATGCTGATGCATCTTATGTAATAAAAAATATCTGCTTGGAATTTGATACGGTTAGTGATGTTGAATTATCCAGACAAATAAGACAGCAAATCAATGGTAAGATAGTATTTATGTATGATCGTATCTTGCGACATAGAAAAATAACAGCAAACAAATCTGAAACCCTTTGGAATATCAACATTAATGTACCAGCACAGAGCATGAAAGGTATTTTAATGCTGTTTGAAGACCCAGAAAGAACAAGCGCAGAAACCTATTACAACCCAAAGATTTAAAAGGTTGAAATGACAATAGAGGGAGTACCAAATCAGTTGTATAGTCAGGGCATGAAGGCATATCAACATTGGGATGAAATCAACAAATATTTTGCTTTAACATCAAAAAGAAACAAAGAGACAGAAATAGCAGCGAGGGACTTAAACTTTACCAATGTTTCTCTTGAGACTTATTTGACAAAAGCATATGCTTTGTGGCTTGACCTTAGAACATGTGATGACAATTTATTATACGGCAGTGGAAGAAGAATAGAAAACGGCAGTGAAGGCATAACGATATTAATAAATAAAAAAGCAGATGCAGATCAAACTTTAAATATTTATATATATATAATACAAGATGCGCAAATCAAATTCGAAGATGGAAGATTCAAAGAAGTACGATACTAGTTTACAACAAAAATATCCTAAATATTCACACAGTGCCATTATTTGTGGTCAGACAGGCTGTGGTAAAACAGAGTTTGTTCTTGACATACTTGAACAAGAGTATGTTGGAGTTTTTGAACATATAATTATATTGTGTCCAACCATAGAGTGGAACGAGGCTTATAAAAATAGATCCTGGATAGGTGATGTAAGACATCCAAAAGATAAAAAAATAATAATTGTTAATCCCGTGAGCAACGGTAAAGAAATGCTGCAAGAACTGTTGCGTTTGTTTTTCAAAAGATATGCTGGCCAGCCCACATTATACATCATTGATGATTGCTCCGCCACAAAAGAATTAACAAAGAAAAAAAGATATGTTGTCAGAGTTGGCATTCTCTGGTCGTCACGCCAAACAATCAGTGTGGGTTATATCACAGAGATATAATTCTGTATTGAAAGATTTGAGAGAGCAAGCAAAATGGTTGTGTATATTTTACACCAAAGACAGAGATAGTTATGAAAATTGTTTGAGAGAAAATGATGTTATTCCAACGCTGGAAGAGAGAACCAGAATAAGAAAAGCTTTAGCTAAGACTAAATATTCCAAGTTAATTTTGAGGACTGATCGACCAACTGGTTATTGGGTTGAATAATTTCTACCAGCAATTCTTTTTTTCTAACAGCATTGCTTTGTTGCTAATAGTAATACTAACAGCAAAGTAGCAATGTTAATAGCAATACTGACATGAAAATATAATGAAAATATCAGAAAATATAGTAATGCTTATAGCATTGCTCATAGCAAAGTAGCAATGTTAATAGCAATGCTTGCAGCAAATTAACAATGCTAATAAAAAAATAGCAATATTAATAACAATGCAATTAACAATACTAACAATTACTACTTGCATGAATATCGCAGCTGGTTGTTTTATGTTTTATATTAATTTCAAGATAAAAAATAAAATTATTAATATAAAAATGAATGCGGAAGAACTATTACAAGACATATCGGAAGGTTTCACAGAATGTGATGAATCAAAGCAACAAGAAACAAAAAAAGAAAGATTATCAGCCATAGTGGCTGGCGGCGGTAGTCGTCAATATTTGGGTAAGGACATACAACTCACAAACATAGATGGCATGTCACCAGATGAAATTAATAAACTTTACTGCAGATATGAAGCAAGGCTTGGGGCAAGCATGACTAAAACTTTAGGCAATTCTTTTATTAACTTGTATGTGATGGGAGTATCAAAATATTTTAATGTAACCAATCCACCAAAGCTGATAGAAGATTTGGAGGAAGACCCATTTATTAATCATGCTTTGACAAGCGCTTGTTGTGAGTTGTATTACAGGTATGAAATGTGCTTAGCACCATTTACAGCAATACTGACAACTGTTAGACATATTGATTTTAATAAAAATAAAAATACAGATAATATAAATGGAGAATCAAGAGAGTGAAGTTATACCTGTTGTTACACAACCTGTTGAACAACAAAAAGTAAAAAATCCAAAACGAGTAGAAGCTGGAAAAAAAGGAGCAGCGGCAAAAAAGGCAAAGCGTTTGCTTCAAGATGTTACAAACCAAAATGCTGCAAATCAAGATACTGCAAATCAAATAACAAAAATAACAATAGATGAAGAGGAACCAGAAATCAAAATAAATGTATACAAAAATTATATTCCACCGTGTCTGGTTTTATTTGGTATTGCTGGGTTGGGTTTGTATATTTATAACAAGAAATCTGCTACGCAACCTGCTACGCAACCTGTGCAACCTGCTGCTGTTCGTGTTGCACCAAAAGACCCGTTTGATTGTTTTAAATAATTTATTTAAAAAAATAATATAAAAAATAATATAAAAAAAATGGCAGCAAGTATTGACGGAAAACAAATTGTAAATGTGATGTATCATGCTGGAGTGGAAACACTTCTAACTGTTGGATATTCTGAGATTGGCAGAAAACTACTAAAAAGACCAGCACCTAAAGTGGATTTTAATATGACAGATTTTGGGATGCTGTCTGTGGATATAATGTTAGCAATGGCTACGAGGGATATGTTGATTAAGCAAGGTATTATTCCTGCGGATATTATGAAATAATTTTAAAACAAATATATATAAAAAATGGCAAGTGCAGTAGCAATGATGATAGGTGGCGCATTAACAAATGCATTGGCGTTTAGCGGTTCAAATTATTTCTTTTCAAAAATGGGAAGTCATTCAGATGAGGAAAGACAAAGGCATGACAAAGCAGTGGAACAATTAAACGCAGCACAAGCGGAGTGGAATAAAAAAAGAACAGAGAGATTAGATTTTATTAATAAGCAACTGCAAAAAGAGCATCATGCAGAGCAGACTTTTGATGATGTGGACCAAGCTATGAAACAGTATTATTACATAACTGGCAAACATTTACTTTTGGAACCGGAGCCCAAATTGAGTGATTTTTATACACCATCTCCGGATCAACAGAATAGAGAAATTACGTTTATTGTGGTGGGCATGGCTGCAACTGGATTTGTGGCGTATAAATTGAGTTCATAAAAAAAAATTAGTTTAAAACTATAATTACTTTGGACTTTTTGAATTTGAAATGACTAAATATGTTTACTTTGAAAAGACTAAGTCATATGCATGATACCTATTTTTGTTGTTGTTTTTACATGGTTTCAATCCAAGTGGTCGAATATAATATGGTGGTTTAGCACTCTTCTCTAATTTATTTTTGAGATGATCAGGCGCCCATACTTCACCATTGTTTAATAATGTCAATACCATGGATGGACCATATTCAGTTTCTACTATTTTCGTATCTGTAATAGTGTATATTTTATTTAGTTCCAAGTCTGTCCATTTCTTTGTGCTATTTTGATATTGCTCTTCGAGCAGTTCATCAAATTGTGCAGTTGTGATATCAATTTTTTCTTTATAGTTATATAAAGTTTAATCTTTAGTAGAAAAAAATGGAAAAGATTTATTACAGCCCAAAAGGATTTTGGAGAGGTTACACAGCAGTTAAAAAATTAGCAAAAGAGGCTGGTGTCAGTGAAAAAAAGGCATTAGAATTTTTAAAGAAACAAGCTGTGTGGCAGATTTATTTACCCGCACCAAAGAAAATAGTTAGACCTAGGTTTGATGTTTCTGCTAAGAATGGAGTGCACCAAGCTGATTTGTTATTTTTACCGCATGATACTTTTGGCTTTGGTCGTGGACGCAAGACTTATAAATATGCGTTGACTGTGGTTGATATTGCGAGCAGATACAAAGAAGCAGAGCCACTGACTTCCAAGGATAGTAAAGAAGTTGCTAAAGCATTTGAAAATATATACAGTCGACATTTGAAATATCCAAAGTTATTACAAGTGGATCCAGGCAGAGAATTTATGGGTACAGTATCACAGTTGATGTCAAAACACAAAGTAAATATCAGACGGGGCAGAACAGAAATACACAGAGACCAAGCTTTAGTGGAAAGATTTAACAGAACATTAGCTGAAAGATTGTTTGGCTATCAGTAGGCTAAGGAAATAGATTCACAAAAACGTAATAGAGAATGGGTAAAAAGATTACCAGAAGTTGTTAAAGCCATAAATGCGGAGACAAAAAAGCCTCCTCTTGTTGAAACAAAAATATTAAAAGATGATCCTATCTGTATGAATGCAAGTGTAAGATATTTATATCAACCCGGGGAACAAGAAGGTGGAAGACGCAGAGCAACAGATCCAATGTGGAGTGTAGATATTCACAAGATTAAAAGTTATATGGTGACGCAAGGTATAAGAGTTTATTATTTGAAAGCACCAGCGCCGCAGAGAGGATTTGTTAAAGAAGAACTACTTATTGTTCCTGCTGATACCCAAATTCATAAGTTTTTATAGAAACCGTGTGCATCAGTTGTAATTCCATCTTCTCATATAAATCTTTTTGAGTAAAATGGTGATAGTGTAACTTTGTTTACTGTTATGCCATATATTTGATGTTTTATTGATCGCATCATATTCATTTTATGGGTGTATTTTTTCTTGCCAAACAATGCATCCTTGTAGTTCTCAAAGTTTGTTTGTTTTTTGGTTACATATTCTTTTACACCCTTTGCTTTTTTAATAATCTGCTCATTCACTTTCAAAATAGAATCTTGTTTGGATTTTAATCCAATATTTTCATCTTTCTTAACATTTTGCACATCCGCTCTAAACATCGAATATAGTTTGGGTCTTAATCCAATATTCCTAGATATATACTCAGCTATAGACTCACCATCATCTTTTGTTTTATTTGTTATTGTATCTACTACTTTTTCAATCGTCTGCTCATCCGCTCCCAAAATAGAACATAGTTTGGATTCAACTATAGGAACACATTCATCTTTTATTTTGTTTGTTACTTTCTCAATCATCTGCACATCCCCTCCCAAAATAGAATATAGTTTGGGTCTTGATTCAATATACTCAACTATCGGAACACCAGGACATTCATCTTTCATTTTATCTATTACTTTTTCAATCATCTGCTCATCCGCTCTCAAAACAGAATATAGTTTAGGTCTTAATCCAACAAACTCAGCTATAGCAGCACCAGCACATTCGTCTTTCATTTTAACCAATACTTTTTTGTTTGTATCATCATGCATTGGATGGTATTTCGGATAATCACTTAAGTCATATTCATCTTTCATTATAACCATATCTTTGTATGCATCATCTGTTCTGATGTCTACAAGCAAGCTGTCAGTATCTGTGTATAATAAAGTACAGTTATCTCCATACCTTTTTTTCAAAGTATTATAATACCAATCATACATCATATACTTTGATAAATCCAATACTGACATCCCAACATAGATTGGTTTGTTTAATGTTAATTTTGTTTTGTTTACATGTACTGCTGACAATTCATCTGAAAATTTTATACGCCTATTAAAGTTGGGTTTGGCTATTATTTTTCTTATCTTTTCATTTTCAGAGCCGTCAGTTCTGACTAGTTTTATATCAGTCCGCTTGCGTAAATTTTCCATTGTCTTGCCAAACACAGAGTTGTTCATTAGTTTGTAAAAATTGTGATTTAGCTTTTTTCCTAAGTTCTGTATTTAGGTTTATGTATGATGCCATCCATGGTTTTTCATTAAATTCTAATACTCTGTGTATTTTCTTTAGTTTCATGCCTAAAGATAAATACAGTTGCAGGTTTTTGTAATGTATCACATATTTTTCTTTGTCCCTAAGATTGGGGACTAGTTGTTCTGTATTTATCATGCCATTATTTTCTAACAGATCTGTTTGGTATTCAGACAACCATTCTTTTTTCACTGCTAATCTTTCCGGTGCAAGCGGATAGTCAGTGTGAGCTTCATGAAGTTCTTTAGGATATTTCAAATCAACTTCTAGAAAATATCCTTTTCCTTCTTTTGACTCTGGCAACGTTTCTGTTTCCACCCACTTAAAGCCAGAATATGGAAGTAACTGACTCATTGCCCATCCATAAAGATTATTTGCATCAAAATACATTAAGAAGTTGTTTTCCTCGTTAGGGTTATAATCAACTACATGTGAATTGTTTGCTTTGGCATATCGTTTTGATACCATACTAATTCCACCACGCATACCTTTTTCTATAAATAAGTGCATGTTAATGTCTGTTAAAAGTTCTAATTCTATTGTTGAATGTTTAAGTAAAGCATCCCAAGATAATCCAGGTGCTGTATAGTAATGTAAAGCATCAAGTTTGTATGCACTCATACATGTTTTTCTAAAAGTTTGAAACACATCTGCTAACAGAGTTACATCAGTTTTTAGATATAAATCATGATAGTCTCCAAGAGTTTTACAGTTAAACTCTTTCCATATTTTTTGAGCGTATTCGTAATCTTTGGAACTTATACTTTCATCTGAAAGACTACTGTAAAACATTTCTATAGGCGGTAATTGCGTTTCCTTAAATCTTTCCATACTGTCCATATATTCGTATGGATAAACACCTTTTCGTAAAAGTAAATCAGTTTGTTCTCCAAACTGATTTTTGGTAATTTTGAAATCAGATTTGTCTGTTGCTTTAACCAATTTTTCCAGAGACGAAGGCATAAATTGGAAACTGTCTAAAAATCTAAGTTGTCCGGCACTAAATGAAATATACTTTTCAGCGTTGTTTGAAATGCATGTAATATTACCTGTCATTTTATGTATTTTTTGCATGATGAGATGACTATCATATCCTTTGAGGTTGTGAAATATAACAGGAATGATTGTTTTATTTGGTTTTATTTTTAGTTTTAGGTTGCAGTTTTTATGTGCTGCACCTCTGTATTCTCCTGTAAAATGACAGTGATCTCTTACTTTACAGTTTTTGCCACATTTCCTACCTATTTCATTTTCGCATATCCAGCAGTGTGTTGCTTTTTCATAATCTTCCTCATTTTGTTGTGTCATAATTAAGGGTTTTGGGTGAGCAAATATTTTATTAATGTTGCTCTTCTCACATTCTAAGTGATTTAAAAACTTTTCAACAACATCTTCACCTCTGTAAATAACAGGTTCTTCAGCTTTGCCATCATATCTGACAACCTGGTATCCAAAACCACAAGCTTCGTGTACATTTGTGATTTCAGATTTCTTTCCAAATTTGATTGATTGAGGTTTGATTATACTCTCAAAATCAGCATATATTGCATAAGGCACAGGCATCTGATTTTGATGATTTTTAAATTTTACAGTATTTTTACCTTCTTTTGGCATTTCTATTCTGCAAGAATTTTTATTGATACCCTCACAGTCTTCTCTGTGTTTGGTAAGTAAATCTTTTCCAGAATAGCCGTGAAGACAACGATCGCAGAAGTAAGTTTGACCATGGTGTTTGTTTTGGTCCCAGAGTAGTCTATTCAGATTTTTAATCAAGCAATAGTGATATTTTGTTGTTAATTTTTTTGGTTCTTTGGAATAATCATCAGGGTTATAGTTGCCATCTATAATTCCTTCTTCATTATTTGGATCGTCTTCATTCTCTGATTCAACCTCAGTGTCTTCAGATATTAAGATCAAATTAATTCGTTCAATATCTTTTGGTTGTTCTGATATTTTATATGGAAAAACAGATACCTTTTTATTTTTTCCTATTATAGCATATCCATAAACATTAATAGCAAGATTATTTTGTTTTTCTACTTTGATTATTTGAGAAATTGGAGTGGGAAAATCAATACCATCCATATTCAACTTACCCATGTGTTTGTTATAACTAGATATCCTAGTTGGATTATTTTTATTAGGCCACAAAGCAGAAACCAATGCCACTTCCAAGCACTTATTATCTTCATTATTAACATTAATTATTGCTTTTTTATCAGATACTGCTTTAGGCAAAGGAATATATGAAGAACCTTTTAATGGTTCATAATTTGCAAAATTTAAGTAAAACGTAACACAGTGATCAATCTCCAATCCAGATGCTGTGTTTGTAAATCGTTCAAGGCTCTCTTGTATATAAGCAGATGATTCATCGTAAAACTCATTTATTTTTTCAGAGGTTAAAATTGCATTTTGTTCACTGTGTAATACTGCTGTGGTGTATTTTTTGGTATCACCATCATCTTTGAATAAATCTACAGTAAGACCTAATTGAAACTTTAATCCATTCATCTTTGTCAGCTCTTTGCTTATTTGTTTTGTGATAATGGATTTCTTATCATGGAATAGTTTTTGAGGGTCTTTGTATTTCTCGGCAGATATTTCGTATGCTTTAAAATAGCCACACATTGGTTTGTCAACCAGTTTTAATTCTTCTTTAGATTTTCTATCATTAAGCTCTTTCAATTCATTTATAACATTGTCTCGTGATTTAGCATATTTCTGATTTTGCTCATCTTGCAATTTATCATATTTCTGCTTTTCTCGTTTACGTTGTTTCTTAGCACGTCGTCTCTTGAGTAAATTTTCTAATGTTTGAGATTTAACTTCTTTTGAAGTTTCCTTTGGAACTTCTTTCAATGCATTTATACCGTTAGATAGTGTTTGCTTATCTATTACACCTGTATCAAACAGGCGTATTAAATTTTCTATAATCTCTTCAGTCTTCATTATTTCTTTTTGATATACTTATATATTTTTTTTTATTTAATATAAAAAAATATATCAAAAAGAAACAATGGAAATTAATGTTTGCAAATTTCTTAAAATTGGATTACACAATCCGTGTAAAAAATAAAACTACAAAAGATTCTAATTATTGCAGTTTGCATAAGTATAGATTAAAAACAAGTCATGTATTGCCGTGCTCAATATGTAAAAAAGGCACAAGAGCAAAAAATAAAATTTGTGCTGATTGTGGTGGAGTTTCAGTCAGAATAATGACACGTTATTGGAAATTTAAAGATTATAATGCTGAGTGCTTAAAATTTAGACGTATTGATGTTTAACCATATAAAATAACTTATAAAAAAAATTTAAACTTGCAATCTTCACTACCCCTATTTTAAAAAAGTTTTAATAAATCAAGTAAAATCACCATTTCATGGTGATTTATTATATATATGTATTTTGGGGTCGTTCTGCTGCAATTCGAGGTAAAAAAAAAATTACAACAGAAACCCCAAAATACATATATATCGTCTTGTTGTGAAGTTATTTGAAAATCCGTTGATTATTGTCCGAGTTATGAAGCGGAGACGATTGTATAGACGGACGAACGGATTTTGAACTTTGATCTCTAAGTGTGACCTTGACCTTGGAGCCACGGACCTGGATTTTGTGCGCGACACGTCGTCTTGTTCTGGTGATCAATTGTGCGAAGTTATTTGAAAATCCATCCATTATTGTCAGAGTTATGAAGCGGACACGAGTGTATAGATGAACGGATTTTGACCTTTGACCTCTAAGTGTGACCTTGACGTTGGAGCCACGGACCTGGTTTTTGTGCGCGACAAGTCGTCTTCTTGTGGTAAGCAATTGTGCGAAGTTATTTGAAAATCCGTCCATTATTGTCAGAGTTATGAAGCGGACACGATTGTACACGCGAACGGACAGACAGTGCGATTACTATATGCCATCCTTCGGGGGCATAAAAATAATTAAAAAAAAAATAAAAATCAAACAAACAATAAAAAAAACATAAAAAAAAAAACATAAAAAAAAAATAAAAAAACATTTGAAAACGAACGGATTTTGACCTTTGATCTCTAAGTGTGACCTTGACCTTGGAGCGACGGACCTGTATTTTGTGCGCGACACGTCGTCTTGTTCTGGTGAGCAATTGTGCGAAGTTATTTGAAAATCCATCCATTATTGTCAGAGTTATGAAGCGGACACGAGTGTACAGACGAACGGATTTTGACCTTTGAACTCTAAGTGTGACCTTGACCTTGGAGCCACGGACCTGGAATTTGTGCGCGACACATGGCCTTGTGGTGAGCAATTGTGCGAAGTTATTTGAAAATCCATCCATTATTGTCAGAGTTATGAAGCGGACACGAGTGTATAGACGAACGGATTTTGACTTTTGACCTCTAAGTGTGACCTTGACTTTGGAGCCACGGACCTGGTTTGCCACGGACCTGATTTTTATGCGCGACAAGTCGTCTTCTTGTGGTGAGCAATTGTGCGAAGTTATTTGAAAATCCGTCCATTATTGTCAGAGTTATGAAGCGAACACGAGTGTACACGCGAACGGACAGACAGTGCGATTACTATATGCCACCCTTCGGGGGCATAAAAATGATTATGAAGTGTGTTTTTGAAATGAAAAATTCATACTGTCACAATAAATTGAGATATAAATATTAGCTGTTATAATAAATGGTAGGGACAAAAGTCAAAATGTTATCATCAAATAAGTAATAGCAATGAAATTATGTAAATATTGGTGCAAAAATCACAGTTATAGGACAATAATTTCAAACATTTTGCTACTGTACAACTAAAAGTGTAAATCTTAATCAGAAACTAAATAGACATTTTCCTTTCATTTTAAATTTAGACGTTTAACCAGAGTGACTCTATACACCCCAAAACACTGTATTGGGTATTTACTAAAGTTAACAGCATGAATTTAGCATGACTTTAGTAGTTCCTAAATACTAATCACGCATTGAATGAATGAAATGGTGTTTTACTTCCTATTAGGTTATATTGTGACAGCAACCTCAGAGGGAGATGATCGAAGGATGAAGTTCTCCATCAGATAATGCCTCTGCCAGGGAGCAAACTACACGGTGATTTGTTTATATAGAAATATATGGAAAAATGTTGCAACTCCTACTTGATCTGAATTTATTCAGCTTCACAGAGACATTGCTAGTTTTATCTGAACAGCAGAAAACTATAAAATACTGCTTCCCAGTGGCAACCCAACTGGTCTGAGGCTAGCTGTTAATGGTTCACCAAACTATCTCGTGTTTTTATAGTTATTTTAAAATGACATTCTGACAAACGTGATGAAATCTTACAGTAGAGCACATCAATGTATTTGACCTCTTTTCTATATAGATCACCACTGATAGTCACTTTTTATGTAGGATTTTGGGACACCGGTAAAACACGTCAACTTTCAAATCCGGTCTAGTTAGTGTGTACATTCTGCATGTTAGTATCACTAAATATAACACAAGGCAACCCTCACAGGCTGTCTCGCCTACCGCGGGTTCTTTATCATTCACAAGGAGGGTTGGGGTGGTAGGGGGATAGGTAAGGTGAGTATTCATTTAAAAAACACACTATTTTTGGGTATGAAGTCAAGGTCAGATGTGGGGTGGGACTTGGTATGAAGGGTAAAGGTAACCCTGATAATGTTTATATTAAGTATCAAATCAATACCTTTCGCATTTCATTCACAGTCAATTAGAATAGAGACACATTGTCTAAGTTTCTTTACTTAATGTCAAGGCCACTGGTGGGGTCGGGCTTAGTCAGATGGTTAGGTCTTACTCCATTCAGTGTACATACCAAGTGTCGTAGCAATATCTCTGATGGTATTGAAGATAGGGCCTAAATGATCATGTCAATTTTCATCCCAGGAGATATATGCCGTAAAACACCTTTAAACAACAACTTAACCCTGTAAAATTGCTTAAAGCTACAGAGTCCCTATTTTATCTGGTAATAACTGCAGAATATGAATGAGTCACGTTTGAAGTATTCAAATCGACGAACACCCAAAAGCCGGTATATGAGCAGAAATCGATGCGTAAAATTTCACATTTTTATTTAGCCTCCGTACAGGTAACATCAATAAATATACGGCTTCCGAATATATGTGATAACAAAATAGTTGCCTGGAACGGGATTTGAACCACTGCATTGCACTTTTAAGTTTTGAAGGCTCTACGCTGAACCACAAGACCACCTCTATTTATTGATATATTGTAGCATTTTTAACACTAAATAGGTATTTCGTAATAACAAGCGCGCGCACACAAACCCATCAAGCGCTAAATAACAAGCCGAGATATGGTTGTTTTGAGGCGAAGTATTAGTTTCATATTGATAACCTACGGTATTACACCAGGCAATGCTAATTTACACGTGCGACAAGATGGACTACATATTTATTGATCCATCTTGAGTTACGTTCAAATATGTTATTTTGCCTCATAATAAATGGTAGTTAGTATACCATTTTCTCAAGTAGCAATGGATAGAGCACCGGACTTGAAATCAGAAGGTCGTGTGTTCAAGCCCCGAAAGAGGCTAACAATTTTTTTCTGTAAAAATTGCTGTTACCTGTGTATAGGTACGATGTGCATTGGTCGCTGTATATACAGTAAATGATTTCCTGCTCTATATTTGCTCGCTTAAATACCCGATTTCGACATGAGCTGGTGAACATGAAATGACAAATAAAGACACGCCTACAAAGAAGAAATCGATTGATATAGAGACTCTGTAGCTTTAAGGACATTTCCTACATTTTCTCCATATTGTTTCCTATGAACAACCTGCAACCTAACCTTGGCCATAACTTGAAAAGTATATGACCTATATTCACGAAACTTCACAGACATCTTCATCTAACAAATTGAATGTCGTTACCAATATCCAGTAATGTTGAATTTTATTTTGACAGAGTTATTCACACGTTCATAACACTTTAACCTGCAACCTAACCAAGCTCATAACTGGCCATATTTTAAAAGGTATTTGTCATATTTCATGAAACTTCACACACATCTTCATATTAACAAAAGGAATGTCGTTACACATGTCCAATAACTCTGACTTTCATTTCAGCAGAGTTTTACCCCTTTACCTAAAACTTTTAACCTACAACCTATCCAAGCTGGTAACTGGCCATAACTTGAAAAATATTTCACCTATGCTAATGTAACTTCACACATATCTTCATCGTAAAGCTACAGAGTCCCTATATCAATCGATTTCTTCTTTGTAGGCGTGTCTTTATTTGTAACTTCATGTTCACCAGCTCATGTCGAAATCGGGTATTTAAGCGAGCAAATATAGCGAAGGAATTCATTTACAGTATATACATCGACCAGTGCACATCGTACCTATACACAGGTAACAGTAATTTTTACAAAATACACGACCTTCTGATTTCAAGTCCTCTGCTCTATCCACTGAACTACGACGCTACTTGAGAAAATAGTATACTAACTACCATATATTATGAGGCAAAATAACTTAACATATTTGAACGCAACTAATGATGGATCAATAAATATGCAGTCCATATTGTCGCACGTGTAAATTAACATTGCCTGGTGTAATACTGTATCTTATCAATATGAAACTAATACTTCGCCTCAAATCAACCATATCTGGACTTGTTATTTAGCGCTTTATGAGTTTGTGTGCGCGCTCTTGTTATAACGTAATGCCTATTTAGTGTTAAAAATGCTACAAAATACCAATAAATAGCAGTGGTCTAGAGGTTCAGCGTACATCTTTCAAATCTTACAAGTGCAAGGCTGTGGTTCAAATCCCGTTCCGGACAACTATTTTTTTATCACATATATTCTGGAGCCGTATATTTATCGATGTTACCTGTACGGAGGCTAAATAAAAATGTGAAATTGTACGTATCGATTTCTCCTTATATACCGACTTTTGGGGTGTTCGTCGATTTGAAACTACTTCACACGTGACTCATTCATATTCATGAGTTATTACCAGTTAAATAGGGACTGTACAGCTTTAACCAAAGAATGTCGTTACACATGTCCAATAACTCTGACTTTCATTTTGGCAAAGTTAGGCCTCTTTTCATAAAACTTTAACCTGCAACCTAACATGGCTCGTAACTTGGCAAAATATTGACCTATGGTCATGAAACTTTATACATTTTTTTTGTCAAGTATGCAATACCGTTGATATATCTATGACTTTCATTTTGGCAGAGTAATGCCCCTTTTACCTGCAACCTAACCTGGCTCATAACTTGGCAAAATACTGACCTATGGTCATGAAGCTTTATACAGTTTTTCCCCATCAATTATCCAATACAGATGTATGCCCTTTTTCATAAGCTTTAACACTTCAAACAAATTTGCTCCATAATTCAGGAAGGATTACATCCATGCCTTCAAAATGAATAGATTGTCCTTTCAGAACACCCTTCTAGTTGTTTAGATATACTAGTACTTAAATTGTCTGAACAAACACTATCGTAACGTGCGTTATACTCAGTCAGTGATTGTGACAGTAACAACACATATATGTTATTTATTGCCGCTCAGTAGAGCTGACAAGGATACATAGGAATCCGGGAACCAGTCCTGCTCTTACTAATGAATATATTCCTATACTTCTTTAAAAACTCAGGTAACTCAAGACAACCGCTCTATCCGTTGGGCCACGACAACTAGAAAACACACACACCTTTAACATGTGTTTGGTATCAGTCTATATCATAGTATATACATCCTTTAATGTGAATGTTCTTGAATAAATGCAAACTAAGCCGCATTAAACGTTGAAGAAATTTACAATTCAAGAAATGGGCAAAGGAGGGTAAGTTTACATTTGATTATTTTGATCTATGTCTTAACATATTGAGAGAAGTTTATGTTGTATACTTTTGTTTAAAACTCTTTAAAATACATTGGTACATACAGCATAAGCAAAGCTTGTGCGCATAACATTCTAACCCAGTATGTGGGTATGATTACCGAGAACCCAGTCTGTGGTATGATTATCGAGGAACCCAGTCTGTGGGTATGATTATCTAGGAACCCAGTCTGTGAGTATGATTATCGAGGAACCCAGTCTGTGGGTATGATTATCGAGGAACCCAGTATGTGGGTATGATTACCGAGAACCCAGTCTGGGGTATGATTATCGAGGAACCCAGTCTGTGGGTATGATTATCGAAGAACCCAGTCTGTGGGTATGATTATCGAAGAACCCAGTCTGTGGGTATGATTATCGAGGAAGCCAGTATGTGGGTATGATTATCGAGGAACCCAGTCTGTGAGTATGATTATCGAGGAACCCAGTCTGTGGGTATGATTACCGAGAACCCAGTCTGTGGGTATGATTATCGAGGAACCCAGTCTGTGAGTATGATTATCGAGGAACCCAGTATGTGGGTATGATTATCGAGGAACCCAGTCTGTGGTATGATTATCGAGGAACCCAGTATGGGGGTATGATTACCGAGAACCCAGTCTGGGGTATGATTATCGAGGAACCCAGTCTGTGGGTATGATTATCGAGGAACCCAGTCTGTGAGTATGATTATCGAGGAACCCAGTCTGTGGAACCCAGTTTGTGGGTTTGATTATCGAATTGAATGTTGTTTAACGGCTCATCAACACAATATAGGTTATTTAGAGCCGCCCAAGAGAGAGGGGAAGGATACATAGGAATCCGGGAACCTGCCCACTCTTATTATCGAATAGATTCCTATGGTTCTTTAACGTGCTCGGAGGATAGACCGATTATGATTATCGAAGAACCCAGTCTGTGGGTATGATTATCGAGGAACCCAGTCTGTAAGTATGATTATCGAGGAACCGAGTATGTGGGTATGATTATCGAGGAACCCAGTCTGTGAGTATGATTATCGAGGAACCCAGTCTGTGGGTATGCTGTGAGTATGATTATCGAGGAACCCAGTATGTGGGTATGATCATCGAGGAACCCAGTCTGTGAATTTGATTATCGAAGAACCCAGTCTGTGGGTATGATTATCGAGGAACCCAGTCTGTGGGTATGATTATCGAGGAACCCAGTCTGTGGGTATAATTACGAGGAACCCAGTCTGTGAGTATGATTATCGAGGAACCCAGTCTGAGGGTATGATTATCGAGGAACCCAGTATGTGGGTATGATTATCGAGGAACCCAGTCTGTGAGTATGATTATCGAAGAACCCAGTCTGTGGGTATGATTATCGAAGAACCCAATCTGTGGGTATGATTATCGAGGAACCCAGTCTGTGGGTATGATTATCGAGGAACCCAGTCTGTGGGTATCATTACGAGGAACCCAGTTTGTGAGTATGATTATCGAGGAACCCAGTCTGAGGGTATGATTATCGAGGAACCCAGTCTGTGGGTATGATTATCGAGGAACCCAGTCTGTGAGTATGATTATCGAAGAACCCAGTCTGTGGGTATGATTATCGAAAAACCCAGTCTGTGGGTATGATTAATGAGGAACCCAGTCGTCGGGTATGATTATCGAGGAACCCAGTCTGTGGGTATGATTATCGAGGAATTCAGTCTGTGTATATGATTATCGAGGAACCCAGTCTGTGGGTATGATCACCGAGAACCAAGTCTGTGGGTATGATCACCGAGAACCAAGTCTGTGGGTATGATTATCGAGGAATTCAGTCTGTGTATATGATTATCGAGGAACCCAGTCTGTGGGTATGATTATCGAGAACCCAGTCTGTGGGTATGATTATCGAGGAATTCAGTCTGTGTATATGATTATCGAGGAACCCAGTCTGTGGGTATGATTATCGAGGAACCCAGTCTGTGGGTATGATCACCGAGAACCAAGTCTGTGGGTATGATTATCGAGGCATCCAGTATGTAGGTATGACTATCAAGGAACCCAGTCTGTGGTAGTGATTATCGAGGAAACCTGTCTGTGGGTATGATTACCAAGGAACTTCGTATGAATACTCGAGTATACCGTAATACAATTGTCTAAAGGAAGAATGATACATTATTAAAGAATACACGACGCACTATTACATCATTACATATTTCTCTTTCAATACATGTACACAATTATAGTTTATATTTACTGAGCTATTTCAAAAAGCAATGATCAAAATACAACACAAGATCTCTTGAGGGAGATGATACTGATTTTGTTGATGTTCTTACATATCATTAACTTTTGATTATATTCCACCAATAATATATTTAAATCTATTATAGAATAAGATGAAGAAAAAAAATATCTTAAAATGTTATTTCATTACATGCAAGCAGGTTTAAAGTCAAAACGATATTGTATAAATAAATCGAGACGCAAATTTCTATGAATGTTAAACACTTCAAGATTGCCATGTGTCCCTTTAACGTCGGATTTGAATTAAATCGCACGATGTCACATAGCGTTTATTGAAAGAGCTTATTTGAAACTTAGCCCTCACCTCCACAACCCACCCTACAGTAAAATATACTTAACGCCATTAAAAACGCAAGTTTGGTGTGCACGTGATTTTCGCATAATTCCGATTTTACTTCTTTCAATACATGAATTTGATCGGTCACCTGATTTATAGAGAATATGGATAATGTCTAACATGTACATAACTCTACAATCGACCTTCGAGACCTTTAAATTAAAAATAAACAAACAAAAAAACACAAAAAACTTGCACTTTTAATGGCGTTAAGTATAGTAAAAAGTTAAGTGAATGTTTAGTCATTGTTGAAACTTACGCTCCTCCTCCACATCCGACCATCCTACAGTAAAAACTAAAAAGTTATGATGTTGACATGCACATTGCCTGTACAACAAAAAGCATATATCCCTGCACACTACTCGCATAAGAGCAGTGTTCGTGGGACATAAAGTAATAGTACATTAGCTCACACATAATGTATTGAAACTATTATCTGGCATATATATATAATCTGTAAAGTTCTATTTTTGATTGGATTTGTGCAATACGCTAAGTTAAAAGGCTTCCCAAATACTTCGCCGGATTGTCTCTACTTTAGCATTCCTAAATTGCGAAGTTTGGCTACACATTTCGAAGCGCGCTTTGTCAGTTTTACTACCTTATTAAATTTACAGTGCTCCAGATAGCTAATGTTTCCACGTATTTTTAACGTATATGTATTTAAAATGTTCAGTACCTGTTGTATAACAGTTACATTCCATTTCTCCTATGCACCTGTCAACTTGTCCAGTATTCAAACGGGAAAATGGAGAAAGCCACGGCTAATAAAAATAAAATGATTTCTTGACCTACACTTTAAAGCTAAATACCCTATATTTAAATGTATGTCCCTTGGCCAAATATAGCATATTTAACCAAATCAAGGGCCATAACTCTGTTTGGAGACTCGAACACACTCCTTCTGATTAACAGTCAGTCGTTCTAACCAGTTTACACCTCAAGATGTGCCGGTAATCTAGTTCACCATGTCGTATACATGTGCATTAAACTTGCTTGAAATTCAGCAGTAGGATTCCGTCGCAAACCTTTTTTATCTCGATTTTTAATTTGCTAGTTTATAATTGTGTGTGCACGCGTGCTCTAGTGTCAACGTATTTAAGTATAACACACATCGGTGGTGAAGTGGTTATCATCACTTCTTGAAAAGCAAATCAGACATAGATATAGTGAGGTTTTGCATCAACACTGGCCCAGTTGTTCAAGGATCAGTTAGCTTAATCCTTGGTTAGTGTTAACTTTCAAAGTATTACTAAAACTGTTTAATTTGCAATTTTTCTTAACATAATGCTTTCACATGCTCAATTTCTGGTAGAAATATTCATTTATCGGAAATTCAGAGAGATTTGAAATGTTGACTTAACGCTCGGTTAAGTTAACCGATCTTTGAACAACTGGACCATTGTCTTTTATTGTCTTCTATCACTTTCACAGAACCTCGAAAGGACGCACATGGATGATAGTGACTATCCTGGTTGTGGCAACCATCGTCGCCCTTGGTCTCGGACTTGGATTAGGTCTCGGTCGGAAACAGAACAACGACGACGGCGATGCCGCTGGATGTTTACAACAAACTACAACGCCATCGCCGGGAAATCAGTCGCCTCTACAAGTATCACCGTCACCATCGAAAGAAGGTCACTATAGGTTCGCCGCTGTTGCGGCCGACGCGGAAGAATGTTCCAAGATAGGAACGTAAGTTATTTGCCTTGTTTTTTACTGTGGTCGTATACTTGTAATATATACTCTTCGCAAACGGTTTGAATAATAATAATGATAATAATAATAATAAAAATAATAATAATAATAATAATAATAATAAAAAAAACAATAAACTACAGGGCACTGTCACTCAGTTTTGATACGGAGGCCTCAACTCTATTTTTTAATTGTTTTTATTTTACCAACATATTAGTAATAGGTCAATTGTTTGTCTCAAACCATGTGTAAGTTGTATATAAACAACCCAAAACGTTAAACTACTGCCTGGGTCCAGGCACATTTTTTGATTCACTTAATTTTAATTTATTCTTGAATTATTTATACCATGGCAGTTGACCGCAGTGGACTCCGCCATTGCCCGCTATAGAATGTGTCGCAGTAAATATTTTAAAGATATTCATTTTGTTGTTCTTTACAGGCGTATCATGGCGGTTGACGGTGGGTCTGCAGTTGATGCCGCTATTGCCGCTATATTATGTGTCGGGGTACATAACGCTCACAACTGTGGTATTGGAGGAGGCCACTTTCTGACCTACTACAACAGGTATCATCCTCTATATTGATATCCTCAAATAATGTATTCTTGAATTTTGTATTGTCAATAGAAAGCAAGCACGGTGCTGACTTGCATTTTAGCATCTAAACTTAGCAGTGTTTGACTTATCCTTTTGACAAACATTTCCCACAGGGCACGTTCAACTAAATAACAACTTGCCCTCACAGACTTCAAGTTGCCTCAACCAATTGGAACATTTTTATAGGCAATTTGTCTTAGGTAAGCGATATTAAAAGAAAGGTCCAGCCTCTGAGGTGCAATTAACTTGTTGGGAAAAACATGTTCCTAACGTAAATCAGGTATTTCTCGGTTGTTTTTTCATTTTGTAAGCAAATAAAACATTGTTTCCATTTACCGATCTCATTTACTTGAAATCGCCCTATAAGCTTTTAAGTATTTAAGAAAGCCCATAAACCATAGCCGTATTACAGCCAATTTATTTTTTCTCTAAACAGGAGTTCAGGAGAAGTGCATACAGTTATCGCCCGTGAACAAGCTCCCTCAGCAGCATCAGAAGATATGTACGCCGAGGGCAAAAACACATCTTCTTTGTTAGGTATGGACACTTAAACCACACACATACTCCTAATACAGGGTATACATAATAATAATATACATATTGTGACCGAGTAATATACGAGAAGTGTTTACTTAATACCAAATAAAGGTTGTAAGAAAATGCTATGTTATTTCATATTAGGTACATTTCTTCTTCCTGCTAAACCGGGAATTGACACAATCAGGAATAATTAAAAAGATTTATGACAAGAAAAATTAGTTCAATGTTGACATAGTTAAGGATCTATTTCGAGCAGAGAGAGAGAGAGAGAGAGAGATAGAGAGAGAGAGAGAGAGATATTTTAAATCACTGTTAGACATACAATTGCTTGAGCAAATGGTGTTATTCAAATTTGTATTAGAGGATGAGGCCCGTCCCATTAAATTTGTGTATGAAGTAACATATTGAAACATAAAAACAGCTTAAAATACGTTATCTGAGCCGACAACCAAACTGAGAAGTTATACAGACATCACTCAATTTCAGGTGGAAAGGCGATCGGCATTCCTGGCGAGATACGGGGCCTGTACGAGGCACATAAACTAGGAGGCCGACTTCCCTGGAAGACGGTATTGGAGCCGACAATTAAACTGTGTCGTGACGGTTTAAAAGTTGGACAGCCTTTGGCTGAAGCGATAGCTAATCAGGGCGAAACGGTCCTTAAACAGTTTCCAAATCTTAAGTAAGAAACACAAAACAAATCTGGTACCATGACAGCATAATCTCCGCCTATTTATTCTGCCCTTATATACACAGTATTGTGCGTTGCTTTTTGTATTTTTAATTTTACGGTTTAATGTGCATATTGGGTCTCAGTTGGACCGTTGATTGTACATACAGTGCCCCACTCTCTCTCTCCCCCCACTTTTTTTATTACATAAGAGAATCATTCTCCTATAATCCTACAATTCTTCCCTACAATATTTCGTTTATACAGGTTCATCGTTCACGAAATTTCACTTGTATTTGATCAGTGTTACGAACATTTGGAATGGTTAAACATACATGCTCAAATCAGTACACTTCCTGTTTTGCAATGATCACAAGTCAAATATTTATAGTAAGCAAAAGTAGCTTTTCTATATTAAGAGTACGTTATATTATTCTACCGAATTCGTTTTACGGATATAGTGAACCTCGGTTATAGCGAAGTATTTTTTGAGGTCTCGGGAATTCGTTATAAGACAGTTTTTTTTTCTTCAGTTTTGTATGTTGACTGAAGTATATCGACCAGTTGTGCTTTGATTTGTACGAATGTTTCTTGAAGCATTTGCATGTCTAGAAGGAAGTAGTGCTTTCATATCGGAAACGTCACGATAAACTATATAGTGTCAGTTTCACGATACTCCCGTGTGGTTCCAGGGCAAAACTATGGCTATGCTTATCCAGGCAGTGGTAAATTCCCCCGAATTACGTTCATTTTGTAATTTTTGCCATGTTCATTAAACGTCTCCATTATCAGCCCTATACCATTTCAGCGGTTACTTGAGTGGTAGTAGAAACAGTGATCGTAGTAGCTACAGAGAAAACAAAGGAGAGTTTACAACAGAATTTGCAGCAAATCTGCAGTTATGCAGGTGAGAAAGTGTTGGACCCATTCTGTATATGTTTAACTCGATGTAAACGGAGGATGGACCTGAAATATTAATTGCTGTTGGTGCCATATAATGTTTTTTAGTTGGTGCGCCATAACACCAAATTCAAATCATGATACCTCCTAAATTTATAGCGTGATGTTAACCAATCCGAAGACGGGACTGTTGTACAGAAAGGGGGAGATAATGAGGAGACCAGCGTTTGCACGAACTCTGGAGATCATAGCCAATGAAGGACCCGATGCCTTCTATACAGGAAGTTTGGCAGACGACATAGTGGCTGATATTGAAGAAGCTGGTAAATATAAGAAACACATGAAATTACGTCCAGTAACCGTTAAACTCATACTAGGACGTATTGGGAAACACATGAAATTACGTCCAGTAACCGTCAAACTCATACTAGGACATATTGGGAAACACATGAAATTACGTCCAGTAACCGTCAAACTCATACTAGGACATATTGGGAAACACATGAAATTACGCCCAGTAACCGTCAAACTCATACTAGGACATATTGGGAAACACATGAAATTACGTCCAGTAACCGTTAAACTCATACTAGGACATATTGGGAAACACATGACATTACGCCCAGTAACCGTCAAACTCATACTAGGACATATTGGGAAACACATGACATTACGCCCAGTAACCGTCAAACTCATACTAGGACATATTGGGAAAAACATGACATTACGCCCAGTAACCGTCAAACTCATACTAGGACATATTGGGAAACACATGACATTACGCCCAGTAACCGTCAAACTCATACTAGGACATATTGGGAAACACATGACATTACGCCCAGTAACCGTCAAACTCATACTAGGACATATTGGGAGAGCAACTGAGAAGAGAATTAGATGAAAGATGAAGATTTTTACCAGAATTGCAGGAGTTGAAGACATGTATAAGCTACATGCCCATTTAGCTTCTACACTAATGCTAAGTTACTATAACATCAATATACTCACTATTACAGAATGATGGTTTCCTTAAAGTAAGACAAAAATAAATAGACAATACACCTGCAAACAACTGCTTTTTTAAACAACTGAATGTTCACGTCATATTTGTATGTAAGTACAAAGTAAGACAAGCTTAAAGAAACTAACCCGCCAAATAACGGCAATATTACACAAAAGCGTTTGTCAAAACTCTATCCAGGTATTCAGGTCATATAATAATATATACGATTACAAGTATATATTTATTCATAGGTTTTTAAAGACCCATGATTGAATATGCGTAAACTGAATTATGAGTTCGTAACTCTTAATGCGATGCTTCAGTTTTGGAGTTTGGTCTGGCTTGCTAAAGCCGTTTATATAGTGTCTGTAGAGTTTGGATTCTCAAAATATGTAAGTTATACGAAAACACATACATCTACAAAATACCTTTCAAAAAGCACTGGATCCCCGAGGGGACACGAAAATGTTAGAATAAATTAATTGTGGGTGAAAAAAACATTTATACATGCTACAAGCTCTTTCGGCTTACGCCTTTATCAGGGGTACACAAACACGAAAGGAACACATACGAAACAAAAACAAAACAATAAAATACACGGCTGTTTAAATAAAATGGTTTAAAAAACAACATCGAATGGCAGTGTTGCAGGGACTGGCCACTTTAAATAGACACTCTGGAGCCAAATGTGATACTAACAAAAACATTTCTAGTTGGATGAGGGTAAAACTGTAGGGTTATTCACTTTCTCTTCAGAACTAATCACGAATGTCAGCGTACGATTTTACCTACATCCAACCAGCAATGTTCTATTATTAGTACTATTGTTACGTCCCTTGATCAAAATCTCTCCATTTGTTTTATTTGTTTAGCCTTATTCATAGTTTGTATTAGCTTTGGTGTTGCTTTATACTGTATACTGTAGTATCGATTTTAGGTTTTGAGGTAGGGTTTGTCATATCTTTTTCACATCTTCACTCTCTCTTCATAACTAAATGTCAGGGTACAGTTTTACCCTCATCCAACCAGAAATGTTCCTTTATTAGTATCACATTTGGCTCCAGAGTGTCTATTCAAAGTTGTCAGTCCCTGCAACACTGCCAAACGATAAGTTATTATTTAAACAGCCCTGTATTTTAGTGTTCTTTTGTTTCGTATTTGTTCTTTTCCGTGTTTGTGTACCCCTGATGAAGGCGTAAGCCGAAAGCGCTTTTTTTTTTTATAAACTGTAGCATTGTATAAATGTCCCCCCCTACCCCACCCCCTTCATTCTCTCTCTCTCTCTCTCTCTCTCTCTCTATATATATATATATATATATATACATATACCTCGTCATTATAGTAGGTTTAGAAACGATGTGGTTGTTGTTGGCGGGATAGCTACTTTAACACGTGCTGTGCTACTGTTTCCATGATATCCTTTTCAGACGGTATAATTACAAAGACAGACCTGGCCAACTACACAGCATTGGTGAAAAATGCTTTAGAATTGAAGTTACACCCAAATATGACTGTTTATTCCCCAACACCACCATCCAGTGGGGCCGTCTATCAGTTCATACTGAACGTGCTCAATGGTAAGTACGACATGGCCCTATACTATTAGGACCACACGACCATTCAACATTTAATCTGCGTTTGTTTTGCGGGCTTGGAACGTCGGAAATGTTTGACGCTGTAATATGGTTGTGTAACTTGATTCTGATTTCAAATTAGTTCTACACGAATTTATAATAAACCCAGTCATTTAAAACTACTCATATTAATAGATTAATAGGTATCCAGAATTACACTCATTTTGTTTCAGGTTACAAATTTAACCCCGATAGTGTGTCGACGATAGACAACGCCGTGTTGACTTGGCACCGGATAACGGAAGCGTTCAAACATGCGTATGCGCTACGTACAACTCTCGGGGATAACAACGTCGGCGATCTCGCTTTCAGAGATTTTGTAGACAGTGTAAATACGTATACAATTTCTCTATTATGAATGTCAATTGTGCTCTGTATGTCTGTCTGTCTGTCTGCCAGCCTGCCTGCCTGCCTTCCTGCCTGTCGTCCGTCCGTCCGTCCGTCAGCCCGCCCGCCCGTGCCTCCGTCCGTCGGTCGTTCTGTCTGCATACGTTCTCCCTTTTTCCGCACTCGGTATCTTTAAATCACTAGAAGAATATTTTCAGTTAGTAAAAAATATGACTGATCCTGATTATGGCGAAGCAAAAAGACAGAAAATTGATGATTCCAAAACGTTCGGCTGGCAATACTATGAGCCTTCCTTCACAAACGTATGGGATCACGGAACTGCCCATTTGTCGGTCCTGGGACCAGACGGGGATGCTGTCTCCGTTACAAGCACCATAAACTTGTCGTAAGCAAATTTTAAGATATTGTACATATTTTAGAATGTCGGTTTGCGTCATAGTATGTTTCATATGTGCAGTGAGATATTGCATGATATATCTAATCAGTCATGTTTCTATGACATACAGATTGGGATACGCTAACTGCTTGTCGGGTATTGCTTTGCATGTATTGCTCATTTGTTAAACAACAGAAACATGAATTTAATGTGTATGATTCTAACAATTTAGAAAACGTGTTTACAATGCTCCCTACCTTCATCATATCGAGACACCTTTGTTTACTCCGTAAAGATACGTTAACCGTTGATATGGTGGAAGTTACCACATGTTGTGGTGGAATAACGCCTCAGTGAGGTGTACATTTACACGGAAGGTAAGAAAATGATTATTTTTTTGTTATTATTTATATATTCCAGAAGTGTGACATAGCGCAATATGTGGTCCATACATTTTCGAACACTCGCCTGAACGTTGTTTTGTCTAAACGGTTGTCCTTTTTTCAAACATTCGATTAAATTATGACTTTTTCTACTCAAACCCAATAAAGTGCACAGCCAAATGCAAAAGTTAACCAGTCAGATGCAGTAAATCGCGCTGTACATTATTTTGTGAAGTAAAAAGACCCTGTCCTGCGCAATGTTTACAAGTTTGTTTTGTATCTCTACAATCCAGAATGATTTTGTAGACGTATTTGTGTCATCTTTTTTTCTGTAACGCCATTGATGTGGTGGAAGAACTCTAAAACGAAGTAACGCCACAGGTCAGGCATTTTAAAGGAACGTTTTTTTCTTCTTTTTCAAGCGCACACAAAACGTTTTTATCATTTGTTAGCTTACCCATATAACGATTAACTTGGGATATATTGGAAATGCTCTCTACCTTGTTTACGTTCTTACAAATGTAGATTGAGCTGGCATAGACACGAACATGACTACTGCTTGTTAGCGAAAATGTTCTGAAGAATATCGTATGATAGTTGTCTCACCTTTTCGAAGAAGAGATACGTTTATTCGATTAGCTAGAGATGTTTCTCAGTGACTAAGCGAAATGCAGTACATCGTCGGAACGCACGCGTAATTGATTACGTGATGAATAAAGAGTAACGTAAAGCAAATAAACGTGGTTTCCGACGATGCATGCAGTAGTGGATCATATTTGTATAAGGTGCAGTAGTACAACTCAAAACCATATAGATTAGACAAACACGTGATTGACCAACGTTGTTTCGATTCAAGTGTTAATACGTATACATAATTATGTAAATGATGAAAGAAATTGTCGGAATCATGTACGTGTTTTGTCGAGTCAATCTCTATTACATTACGTTTTCTGAAAATTGATCAGCTAAAGTGAATACATATTACGAGGTCATTTTATGCAGATCGTTTGTAAAATCTCCACACTATGCTGTATGATACCATTTAATGGTTACACCGTTTACCAGAGCTTGTTTTCAACAGGAAATCAAGCCACAAATTAGGGTTAAGTATACATGTACTGACCCATTTACAGTTATCCAGTTATCAAACATGAATGAAAGATGACTTCAAACGTTAACTTATTGTTAAGTTGAAGTATATATTATTGTAAAATGTAATATGGATTATATGTGTGTACTGTTTACTGCACTCTTTGTTTGTTTTGAGTGAATATAGGATTTATTTTCTTTGAGAAGTGAGAAAATTTATATTTCCATGAGTGCTTTAGCACGTGTGAAAATATTTGTTTTCTCACTTCGAGCCAACAAATATTCTATTTTTTATTTTATCATGCAGATATGCACTTTTCTGCCTAATAAAGGGGTGACCTAATAAATGTTGCTCTATTAGGCACTGACCAATAAAGCAAATCAATGCGGAATCCCTTGGCGTTTATTGTACTTAACGTTATCTGACGTCATAAAACAAACAAAAACAAACAAATGTCGGCGTCCTCGATAAGCGTAACGTTCTGAGAAATAGGTAATAATAGTAATTCATACAGAAAATGTGGATAATCTACATGATAAATAGAATATTATGTCAGTGCCTTTTACTATCAAGTTTATTAGGCTCGGCACGAGCCGAGTCATTCTTCGTTTTCTAAGCCTCGCCTAATAAACTTGATAGTAAAAGGCACTGACATATTATTCTCTATATATACCCACATCCTGGAAATTTAAGCAGAAAAAAATATAATGCGGAAAATAATGACGTCAATAACGTCAACAACGTAAACAACGTCAACAGTTGCATGACGTCATTTTGAGTGAAAATACACATGTGAAATATACACAACTAAAATATAAGGTTTTATTTTAATCATAAAATCCACTATTTCACTGGAATGTACATAATAAAATGTTATATTTTACGCATCGATTTCTGGCTTATATACCGATGTTTTGGCCGAATTGAAACTACTTCACACGTGTCTTATTCATATTCATGAGTTAGTAACAGTTTAAGTATATCGTCTATAGCTTTAAGTATGTCAATGTGATGGTCATTTGTTGTTTTAATCAATAGCTGTGCATTGTACTTATCAGTATACGGAGGGCCGGCGTGGCTGAGCTGTTACAACTATCGACTACGGAGCAGCTGAAGGTCGCACATTCGTTTTTCGGTGAGGGCAACTGACTGGAAAAATCTCAATGACCTAGCAGTGATTGGGTATTTTATTCAATTCAGGGAATGTTGAGGCGGTGAAAAGAGAGGTATGGGATCCGCCTTTCGTATGTGGTGCCACTGACACTGTGGGCAACTGTCCCATCGGATACTTTTACATTTTTACCTATATACAAATATGAGTCAAGCTTGGTTGTTCTACTGCATATTACTACAGAGAAATGAGCTAAACCCATGCAATTAACGTTGATATCTTCGTCGCCGTCGCTAATGAATAAAAAACACTGCATGTATGCATTTCTTTCCTTCGAAAAGTTGGGAAAACAACTGAACAGTTATTGTCGTTCATAAGAAATTCTCCAGAACATTTTCACTAACAGTCAGTAGGCATGTTCGTGTATATGACAGCCCAATCTACATTTGTAAGAAGTAAACAAGGGAGAGAGCATTTCCAATATATCCAGTTTAATAGTTATATGGGTAAGCTAACAAATGCCGTATATGGGTAAGCTAACAAATGCCGAAACAAGCGGAAGATAAAAACGTGTTTGTATGCTTGAAAAACGGAAAAAAACTCTTCTTTAAAATACTACCTTACCTGAGGCGTTACTTCGTTTAAGAGAACCTCCACCACATCAATGGCGTTACTAAAGAAGATGACACAAGTCATTCTGGATTGTAAAGATACCAAACAAACTTGAAAATATTGCTTTACTTCACAGAAAAATGTACAATGCGATTTAATGCATCTGACCGGTTAACGTTTGCATTTTTCTGTGCACTTTATTGTGTTTGGGTAGAAAAAAGTCATAGTTGCATTGAATGTTTAAAACAATGGCAATGGTTTAGATAAAACAATGTTCAAGCGAGTGTTTGAAAATGTATGGACCACATCCTGCGCTATTTCACACTTTTGGAATATATAAACAAGAACAAGAAATAATCATTTTCTTGCCTTCGGTATACACGCCACTGAGGCGTTATTCCACCAAAAAATGCTTGCCCCCGGACCCCTAGTTTTTCGGGCCTATATATGCATTTCAGGTCAACTACGCGCTTGTTCATCATCATCACGATCATCATTATTATCCTAAGTAATCATTTTCATCAACATCAATCATCATTATCATCATCACCATCGCAGTGGGCAACGTCCAATTAGCATGTTCCTTCCGCTGTTCCATGTTGTTTTGTTTTACGACACTAAATAAGGAGTGACACCGTGAGATCTCGCACCTCTATTATCTCCACTGAAACATCACACGGACATTGAGACAAACAAAACAAGAGAAAATAATTATACTTTCTTCTCCATATTAGTCAATTTTTCATTTGAAAAATAGGGGTTTTATATATGGAGTGTAGAAGACAGATGGTACAGAAAATCCTATGTTTGATATGAGGGTTCATTTGTTTGACCGAATCACTACATATTCGGCTAGTCAGTGTATGCATTTATTAGTTTTCATAGGGATCATATAAACATGAGCGAGAAAAAACGACACCTGGCTAACTTATGCATTTATTATTTTAAATTACTGGTCTTGCTATACTGATATTAAACCAACAACAAGGTCTCTGCCTAGCTTTGAAGCTTAGATGTTGGTAAAGGCGGTACAGCAACTCTATGTGAAAATTAAGTGTGGTGTGAGACCGTGAGCGCCGCAGTTTTCAATAGGTGGCGACATTAACCTTGCAACATAATCGATTTCTGTTTTCACTTTGATGTTCACCTTTATGAACTGAGTGAATCTATGTTTCAGTTTCGGTTCCAAGGTAGTCGGATCTCGGACCGGGATCATATTTAATAACCAAATGGACGACTTTTCAACTCCAAACACTATCAATTATTTCGGCGTTCCAGCATCTCCCGCCAATTATATACAGCCATGGAAGCGCCCCCTATCGTCAATGTGTCCGAGTATAGTTGTCGGTCCTGATGGAAATGTGGCGCTTGTTGTTGGCGCAGCCGGTGGAACAAAAATAACGACGTCATCCGCTTTGGTAAACGCTGGCAGATAAAACTAGCACTTGAGCCGCAAATATTACAAAATAATAATAATAAAAATAAAAGATACCCCTACTATCTATAATTTTATATAGATGGTAGGGGTGTCTTTTTTTCCCTTTTTTTTTTATTTGCGGCTTAAGTGCCAGCGGCAGATAATTTCCAAATTTAAATACTTTTTATGGAAATCAAGAAGTAATATGTTTACGTATCCAATTATTGAATAATTCTTTGGCTCTTAATGGTACTGTTCTGGTTTACAACTCAATATGCATGCGTCGGATTGTTAAGACCATATTGTTATGGTACAAAACATTAAACAGACTGATATCACGTCATACTACCTCCGTGACTGATATCACGTCATACTACCTCCGTGACTGATATCACGTCATACTACCTCCGTTCAGCATTGCACATTATTTGCTTTAATATATTACATACGTATTTAGGTAACCATGGAGACGCTATGGTTTGAATGGGGCATCAAAGAGTCGATCGACTACCCACGTATTCACCATCAGCTGTTCCCGCAAGAATTACAGATACACGAGACATTTCCGCAGGTACTCGTATAATGACAGAAACATCTAAATACTACAATATATATAGGCTATATTACACAAACACAGTTATGTTGATGGCCCCTTGCCGAAGAGACCACGACTCTGGTACACTGATCAGATCATATAGAGTCACTGCTCATCACGTCAGATGGGAACGTTAATAACTGGGAGGTCCTTACTACTGCAAAAGTTGGAAACTTATTTATAACTTTGCGGTCATTAGTTCTCAGAGTGCGGTCATTAGTTCTCAGTTAGATGAGAACGTTAATATAACAGTGCGGTCATTAGTTCTTAGTTAGATGGGAACGTTTAATATAACAGTGCGGTCATTAGTTATGTTATATGGGAACGTTAATATAACAGTGCGGTTATTAGTTCTCAGTTAGATGGGAACGTTAATATATCAGTGCGGTCATTAGTTCTCAGAGTGCGGTCATTAGCTCTCAGTTAGATGGGAACGTTAATATAACAGTGCGATCATTAGTTCTTAGTCAGATGGGAACGTTATAATAACTTTGCGGTCATTAGTTCTTAGTTAGATGGGAACGTTTATATAACAGTGCGGTCATTAGCTCACAGTTAATGGGAACGTTAATATAACAGTTTGGTCATTAGCTCTCAGTTAGATGGGAACGTTAATATACCAGTGCGGTCATTAGCTCTCAGTTAGATGGGAACGTTGATATAACAGTAAGTCATTACTTCTCAGTTAGATGGGAACGTTAATATAACAGTGCGGTCATTAGCTCTCAGTTAGGTGGATTTTGATAATTCTTTCACCCTTTTTAGTTACTCTCAATAATAAAGATTGTTTGACTGTGTCACTATGTCCGTTTGTATCATTAAATAGTAGTATATTTTCGAATGAATACTGTGTTTTAAATATATTTTTTCCACCGCTTCCCTCTTTTCCTTACATTTAACTAAGACTTGTTTGTTAAATTCTTTATACAGTCTTGCGCTTTATATTATTTGAGGGCCACAAGTAAGTATTTTGTACTAATTATGTTATCATCGTTAAAAAAAAAATAAAAAAAAAAATAAATAAATAATAATAATAGAATTTATTTTTATTTTTTCTTAATAATAATAATAATAATAATAATAATAATAATAATATTATTATTATTACTAATGTACGTAAGTATGCAGTTAAGTTACTCAGTATTAAAGACTTTTATTAAATGTCTACTAGTTAATAGCTTAAAATCTGAAAATAAAAACGAAATGTGTTTTAAATATTCTGAAATCCTGATCATAACCTCTTGCCGTGCTGTCATTTCTCGTGTAAAGGTTATATCGCACACAATTACATATGTCTTCATCTCGTGTAGGTGTTGATAGATGGTCTGCGGGAGCTGGGACACAACATCAGCATGAAGACAGTTGTTGGTAGCGTAATACAGGGAATCAGGCAACAGGAACCAGAACAAATCACGGCCAACAGTGATTACAGAAAGTATGGCGCGCCTGATGGATATTAACCTGCGTTCCTAATATTCATCAAGCGAGCCATATTTTCTGTTTATAATCTCGGCTAATAAACTACAGAAAACACGATGAGAATTGACGTTGGTGTTTTTAGGCTAGGCAGCATAGCACCATTAGGGGTCACTGTCATATATTGATAAAACACAAAGTTAATACATTTTTATTTTCTGTAAATTCGTTTTCTGTATCAAGACTAAGTGTATACAATTGCGAAACAATGCAGAAACCAAACAAAAGGTATATACATGTTGGCATAATTATATCTTTAAAATTAAAATGCGGGAACATCTCGTACACAGACTTCGAAAAGTCAATTGATACTTCATTAAAATCTACAAATACAATATATACTACAACAACAAACTAGAATATATAGACGCACGCACGCACGCACACACGCACACACACACACACACACACACACTTTATAATATGAATCGCATTTCCTTGGAATGTCCTGGTCAAATAGTGTAAAACAATGAAATACTCCTTTCTTTTCCATCAATGTATTAGCCTCTGTGTTGACATACTTGTCACGGTGTCGCAGTGGAGATTCGTCGTCGGAATTGCACTGGAATGTTATCTTACAAAATTATATGAAATTAAATTATTATCCCAAAGAAATACACCAACTGAGTTATTCGTGTTGTACTTTTCTTAAAATGCATTTTGCAGTATATTTTCTGTTGTAGCATGATCGGTGACATTTCCTTTGATGAATGCACAACATTAAATCGTTTAATTTAGTGTAACTAAAGGGGCGTGGCTAAACCGTACTACAAGTAATAGATAGAGTCTGGTCTCAGCGAGTTGGCTTATTTAAACACCGAGATGGGCTACGCCCATCTCGGAGTTTAAATAACCAACGAGCTGAGACAGACTCTATCTTTTTTGTAGCATGGTGTACTGAGTAACACTGTGACGTCATAGTGACCGTACTCTAAATTCCAATATCCGGTAGTTGTAGTACGGTAAAGCCACGCCCCTTTAGTTAACCTAAATTAAACGGACAACTAAAGGGGCGTGGCTATACCATACTACAACTACCGGATATTGGAATTTAGAGTACGGTCAATATGACGTCACAGTGTTACTAAGTACACCATGCTAAAAAAGATAGAGTCTGTCTCAGCTCGTTGGTTATTTAAACACCACGATGGGCTACGCCCATCTCGGTGTTTAAATAAGCCAACTCGCTGAGACCAGACTCTATCTATTACATATAGGAAGTTAGAGTACGGTCACTCTGACGTCACAGTGTTACGAAGTACACCATGCTACAAAAAAGATAGAGTCTGTCTCAGCTCGCTGGTTATTTAAACACCTCGATGGGCTACGCCCATCTCGGTGTTAAAATAAGCCAGTTCGCTGAGACCAGACTCTATCTATTACTTACACTGCGATTTCATGACCGCTCACGTTTTGATCCTGGAATTATGGAACGTCAAATCTAGTCAGAAACTGAATTATTTACACCCTCTTTTTCAAATATTAGCTGCTCTCTTTTATTAATTTAAAGAAAGGTCCAACTGATTTATAACTCGTTTTGATAAGTATAAATTAGCCCCATTCTCTATATAATCATATATACAAGTAGATATATCAGTCTAACAGGAAATGTAGCATTTAAGGACCAGCACGTATTGATACAAACAACAATTACAAGGATAAATAAGAGGATTACAAACATAAATGGGTTGACAATAGGAACGGTCAGTGTAACGGTAGTTGGGTGTATAAATAGGCGTCATTTGAGTGAATAAATCGGCCTCGTTTGGTGCGTCAATAAACGTCACATAAGTGTATAAGTAGGCGTCTTTTGAGTGTATTAGTAAACGTCATATGTATAATAAGTAGACGTCGTATGTATTATAAGCAGACGTCACGTGCATACTAAGCAGACGTCACGTGCATAATAAGCAGACGTCACATGTATAATAAGTCGACGTCACGTATAATAAGTAAACGTCAATTGCATAATAAGTCGACGTCACATTTATAATAAGTAGACATCATATGTATAATAAACAGACGTCATATGTATAATAAGTCGACGTCATATGTATAATAAGTAAACGTAATATGTATAATAAGTAGACGTCATATGCATAATAAGTAGACATCATATGTATAATAAACAGACGTCATATGTATAATAAGTCGAGTCATATGTATAATAAGTAGACGTCATATGTATAATAAGTAGACATCATATGTATACTAAGTAGACGTCATATGTATAATAAGTAGACGTCATATGTATAATAAGTAGACGTCATATGTATAATAAGTCGAGTCATATGTATAATAAGTAGACGTCATATGTATAATAAGTAGACATCATATGTATAATAAGTAGACGTCATATGTATAATAAGTAGACATCATATGTATACTAAGTAGACGTCATATGTATACTAAGTAGACGTCATATGTATAATAAGTAGACGTCATATGTATACTAAGTAGACGTCATATGTATAATAAGTAGACGTCATATGTATAATAAGTCGAGTCATATGTATAATAAGTAGACGTCATATGTATAATAAGTAGACATCATATGTATAATAAGTAGACGTCATATGTATAATAAGTAGACATCATATGTATACTAAGTAGACGTCATATGTATAATAAGTAGACGTCATATGTATAATAAGTAGACGTCATATGTATACTATATAGACGTCATATGTATAATAAGTAGACGTCATATGTATAATAAGTCGAGTCATATGTATAATAAGTAGACATCATATGTATACTAAGTAGACGTCATATGTATACTAAGTAGACATCATATGTATACTAAGTAGACGTCATATGTATAATAAGTAGACGTCATATGTATAATAAGTAGACGTCATATGTATAATAAGTCGAGTCATATGTATAATAAGTAGACATCATATGTATAATAAGTAGACATCATATGTATAATAAGTAGACATCATATGTATACTAAGTAGACATCATATGTATACTAAGTAGACGTCATATGTATAATAAGTAGACATCATATGTATAATAAGTAGACGTCATATGTATAATAAGTAGACATCATATGTATAATAAACAGACGTCATATGTATAATAAGTCGAGTCATATGTATAATAAGTAGACATCATATGTATACTAAGTAGACATCATATGTATAATAAGTAGACGCCATATGTATAATAAGTAGATGTCATATGTATAATAAGTAGACGTCATATGTATAATAAGTAGACGTCATATGTATAATAAGTAGACATCATATGTATAATAAGTAGACGTCATATGTATAATAAGTAGACATCGTATGTATAATAAACAGACGTCATGTGTATAATAAGTAGACATCATATGTATACTAAGTAGACGTCATATGTATAATAAGTAGACATCGTATGTATAATAAACAGACGTCATATGTATAATAAGTCGAGTCATATGTATAATAAGTAGACGTCATATGTATAATAAGTAGACGTCATATGTATAATAAGTAGACATCGTATGTATAATAAACAGACGTCATGTGTATAATAAGTAGACATCATATGTATACTAAGTAGACGTCATATGTATAATAAGTAGACATCGTATGTATAATAAACAGACGTCATATGTATAATAAACAGACGTCATATGTATAATAAGTAGACGTCATATGTATAATAAGTAGACGTCATATGTATAATAAGTAGACATCGTATGTATAATAAACAGACGTCATGTGTATAATAAGTAGACATCATATGTATACTAAGTAGACGTCATATGTATAATAAGTAAACATCGTATGTATAATAAACAGACGTCATGTGTATAATAAGTAGACATCATATGTATACTAAGTAGACGTCATATGTATAATAAGTAGACATCGTATGTATAATAAACAGACGTCATGTGTATAATAAGTCGAGTCATATGTATAATAAGTAAAACCAGCCAGATCGGACCAGTAACAGCGGAGTTATGGCCCCTTGATTTCATTAAAAATGCTATATTTTGCCTTGTTAAGGCGATAGGACCTTCATTTTTCATCTGATCTTTACCAAACTTTAACTGATTTTTCTTTTCTTTTTTTTCTTTTTCTTTTTTTTTCTTTTTCTTTTTATTATCTCTACTGGCCAAGTTCGAAAACCAGCCAGATCGGACCAGTAACGGCGGAGTTACGGCTCTTGATTTAGTTAAAAATGACATATTTTGCCTCTTTAAGACGATAGTCACTCGCTTCATTGATGTTATAAGAGCCATATTAGCCAGTAGAGCATCCACAGGCCCTCTTGGGCCTCTTGTTTTCATTTGGCGAAAGTAGTTGCGCAAAGCCCTGAAGTAGTTGGTCCAAGTACTATTTATGTTAATGAGGCTTCCAAGGTGACTGACAGCGTTAACTTGCTCGTTAAATGAAGAGATAGATTAAACCAGAGAATCAGTGGTAGTAAATAATCATTTTCTGTTTAAATTAAATTTTCATGTAATTTTTATTATTTTAAAATTGTGCAGGCTTGAAGATCATCATATAAGCATACATTTATGCAGAGTGAAATGATTTGATGCATTTTTCCATGCAAAATGTATCATTAAGTGCAAACCTCTCAGATAAAAAGATTCGTCACTACCCGAATGAAGTGTGTTTTTGAAATGAAAAATTCATACTGTCACAATAAATTGAGATATAAATATTAGCTGTTATAATAAATGGTAGGGACAAAAGTCAAAATGTTATCAACAAATAAGTAATAACAATGAAAGTATGTAAATATTGGTGCAAAAATCACAGTTATAGGACAATAATTTCAGACATTTTGCTATTGTACAACTAAAAGTGTAAATCTTAATCAGAAACTAAATAGACATTTTCCTTTCAGTTTAATTTAGACGTTTAGCCAAAGTGACTAACACTGTATTGGATATTTACTAAAGTTATCAGCATGACTTTAGCATGACTTTAGAAGTTCCTAAATACTAATCACGCAATGAATGAAGTGGGGTTTTACTTTCCATTAACACATTAAACTATGTTATATTGTGACAGCAACCTCAGAGGGAGATGAGATGAAGTTCTCCAGACATGTCTCTGCCAGTTAGCGAACTACACGGTGATTTGTTTATATAGAAATATATGGAAAAATGTTGCAACTCCTACTTGATCTGGATTTATTCAACTTCACAGAGACATTGCTAGTTTTATCTGAACAGCAGAAAATGATAAAATACCGCTTGCCAGTGGCAAGTTGCCAACCCAACTGGCCTGAGGCTACATGTTAGTGGTTCACCAAACTATCGTGTTTTTATAGTTATTTAAATTGACATTCTGACAAACGTGATAAAATCTTATAGTAGAGCGCTTCAATGTATTTGACCTCTTGTTCTATATAGCTCACCACTGATGGTCACTTTGTATGTAGGATTTTGGGACTCCGGATTTTTTTTTTTTAAAAAACGTCAACTTTCAAATCTGATCTAGCTAGTGTGTAAACTTCTGCAGGTTAGTATCACTAAATATAACACAAGGCAACCCACAGACTGTCTCGCCTACCGCGGGTTCTTTATCATTCACAAGGAGGGTTGGGGTGGTAGGTGGATAGGTAAGGTGAACATTAATACATGAAGAGAGAGTATTCGTTTAAAAAAAGAGAGGAAATAATGCAAAACTATTTTGGGGTATGAAGTCAAGGTCAAGGTCAGATGTGAGGTGAGGCTCGGTATGAAGGGTAAAGGTAACCCTGATAATATTTATATTAAGTATCAAATCAATACCTTTCGCATTTTATTCACAGTCAATTAGAATAGTGACATATTGCCTAAGTTTTTTTTACTTAATGTCAAGGTCACTGTTGGGGTCGGGCTTAGTCAAATGGTTAGGTCTTACTCCATTCAGTGTACATACTAAGTGTCATAGCAATATCTCCGATGGTATTGAAAATATCAGGGCCTACACGATCATGTCAATTTTCATCCCAGGAGATATATACCGTAAAAAACACCTTTAAACAACAACAACAACAACTTAACCCTGTAAAATTGCTTAAGGACATTTCCAACAGTTTCTCCATATTGTTTCCTATGAACAACCTGCAACCTAACCTTGGTCATAACTTGAAAAGTATTTGACCTATGTTCACAAAACTTCACACACATCTTCATCTAACCAAATTAATGTCGTTACACATATCCAGTAATGCTGAATTTCATTTTGACAGAGTTATGCCCACTTTCATAACACTTTAACCTGCAACCTATCCAAGCTCATAACTGGCCATATTTTAAAAGGTATTTGTCATATGTTCATGAAACTTCACACACATCTTCATTTTAACAAAAGGTATGTCGTTACACATGTCCAATAACACTGACTTTCATTTCAGCAGAGTTATACCCCTTTTCATAAAACTTTTAACCTACAACCTATCCAAGCTGGTAACTGGCCGTGATTTCAAAAATATTTCACCTATGCTAATGGAACTTCACACATATTTTCATCTTAATCGAAGAATGTCGTTACACATGTCCAATAACTCTGACTTTCATTTTGGCAAAGTTAGGCCCCTTTTCATAAAACTTTAACCTGCAACCTAACACGGCTCGTATTGACCTATGGTCATGAAACTTTATACTTTTTTTTTTTTATCAATTATGAAATGCCGTTGATATATCCAATAACTATGACTTTCATTTTGGCAGAGTAATGCCCTTTTTCATAAAACTTTTACCTGCAACCTAACCTGGCTCATAACTTGGCAAAATATTGACCTATGGTCGTGAAGCTTTATACAGTTTTTCCTCATCAATTATCCAATACAGATGTATGCCCTTTTTCATAAGCTTTAACACTTCAAACAAATTTGCTCCATAATTCAGGAAGGATTGCAGCCATGCCTTCAAACTTAATATTTATGATTGTCCTTTCAAAAATACGCCCATGACAGGCGACACAAGTGTTCCATGGAACACCCTTCTAGTTGTTTCGATATACTAGTACTTAAATTGTCTGAACAAACACTGTCGTAAAAACGTTCGTTATACTTGGTCAATGATTGAGACAGTAACTGAATAATGCCCATCAACACATATATTTTTTTTATTGCCGCCCAGTAGAGCGGACAAGGATACATAGGAATCCGGGAACCAGTCCTGCTCTTACTAATGGTTCTTTAAAGGGACAGCACTGTTTACGTCTCCATCCGACGGACGAGGCTACGGGAAACATGTCTTGCCCCAAAACAAGGTGTTACCGGGCCCTCCGAATTTTAAGACAACCGCTCTACCCGTTGGGCCACGACAACCCCACTTTTAAAATAGAAAACACACACACCTTTAACATGTGTTTGGTATCAGTCTATATCATAGTATATACACCCTTTAATGTGAATGTTCTTGAATAAATGCAAACTCAAAGGCCCAACTGCCGTATAAAATCCACCAGATGGAGCTGGGGCAGGTTTTTCATTTAAATTTATACATGGTTACATCAGGGAGATTTTTTTCAAAACATTGAAAATTCCACCTCATAAAAAAATTCAATATTTGGCACAGAAGTAAACTGATATTAAACAAGTGTATTGGTAAAAATTTATTTGTGAAAAAGTATTTCTTATTCCTAGTTTCAAATATTTTTTAAACCCAACTGACAGAAATTTGAAAATATAGGGGAGGAGCCTGTGGGGTTATGAACTGAGAAGTGTACACAACTACACGTGGCAGTGTTTACAACAGACGACAGACACTCAGCGTTATGGCTTAGAGATAGACAGAAGTTATAATCGTGTGTAAACCTCTGTATCACAGTACCCTGAGATGGGATGTTTGTATCTGTGACTATTCATGTGGTCCTGATAACAAATCTTCCCTACCATGTTCACATCAGAATCAAAAATATCACTATGCACTTGTATATATCCCACTCGTGAAAATTTAACATTTCTATATATCCCACCCATGAAAATTGAACATTCCCTCCTCAGGCTCATTGATGTATATGTTCCTTAGTCATAACTATATACAATGTAATTCCTTATCTTATTATCTCCATCATCCATTCCTAAACAATAATTTGTACAGTTATGCTTTATTTTGTATGTTTATTCTCAACACAATGTCATCCTAACATACATGTCCAAATTAAACGCATATCTTGTGTACTGCAGTATATATACATTGTATCACAATAGCCTAAATACACACTATGCATCGTGTACAGACGCTCGTGCATTTTCTCCCCGTACACGTGCAAAACTCATGCTCTATTAAATACCTGTTTCTCCAGTCCATCTATAATTGGCAATTCATTTTCTTAACTGATAACTTGAAATATTTGCTGGCAGTTTAGTCATCAGATTACATTTGCAAAAGTTCATAGCAATTCTTTTTTATATTATACACAGTGCAGTGGATATTAGAGATGAAAATAAACGGGTAAAACATGAATTAATAATACTAAAAAACTGTCACAGTTCCAATAAAATAAGCAGAAATTATATATTAGTAGTTTGGTGTCATTAGATTGAAAAACTTTACTCCTAACTGATTTGTAAGTGGATTTTTCTGTGAGAGTTGTTTACATATTGTGTTATTTTTAGAGTCATTCACTGTAACATAACTGACACACCTCCAATTTCTCCCTGCCAGGGTAGGGAATGTTGCCACTTTAAGCCGCATTAAACGTTGAAGAAATTTACAATTCAAGAAATGGGCAAAGGAGGGTAAGTTAACATTTGATTATTTTTATCTATGTCTTAACATATTGAGAAAAGTTTATGTTGTTTTGTTTAAAACTCTTTAAAATGCATTGGTACATACAGCATAAGCAAAGTTTGTGCGCATAACATTCTAACCCAGTATGTGGGTATGATTACCGAGAACTCAGTCTGGGGGTATGATTATCGAGGAACCCAGTCTGTGAGTATGATTATAGAAGAACACAGTCTGTGGGTATGATTATCGAGGAACCCAGTCTGTGAGTATGATTATCGAGGAACCCAGTCTGTGGGTATGATTATCGAGGAACCCAGTCTGTGGGTATGATTACCAAGAACCAAGTCTGTGGGTATGATTATCGAGGAACCCAGTCTGTGGGTATGATTACCAAGAACCAAGTCTGTGGGTATGATTATCGAAGAATTCAGTCTGTGTATATGATTATAGAGGAACCCAGTCAGTGGGTATGATCACCGAGAACCAAGTCTGTGGGTATGATTATCGAGGCATCCAGTATGTAGGTATGACTATCAAGGAACCCAGTCTGTGGTAGTGATTATCGAGGAAACCTGTCTGTGGGTATGATTACCAAGGAACTTCGTATGAATACTCGAGTATACCGTAATACAATTGTCTAAAGGAAGAATGATACATATTAGACCTATTAGACCCTTCTTAATATTGCCTCATGAATATTCATAACAGTTTCCAGAACGACGCTGAGTTGGCAAACATCTCTGTAGCAGAAGCCAGCGTCCTTAGAGATAATGGCTACTACATACAGTGACAGAGATATTTCACTAATTCCAATTTTGCATTTGTTGAAAATTATATCAAAGATACCAAAAAGTCATCTGGTGATAAATCCATCAGCAAGGGATATAAATATTATAGTGAAGGATATATCCAAGATCTCAAAGGTAAGAAACCATTCATTATACAGATCACATTACTAGTACAATTTAGTGGTGAAAATCAAGATTCAGTTACAACCAATTAATCTTTATTCTGCAAGCACTTCTTTTATTAGGTCTGCAAGGCCAGTGCTATTATCTAAAGCATTTATTACCCATCCAATGTATAGGAAATGCTAATCAATGTTCTGTTGATAACGAATAACAAAAAGTTAAATTCTTGGTCCTAAATTCCTGATTTTATCAAATTAGATACCCTATTACTCCCTGGGGAATCTCTGCCGGTTGGTACAATCATACCGTGTTTCATGTAATAAACACAAAATAGTTAACTGTTTGAAATACCTATTAGATCCACTTCAAGTAAAACTATCAGTGGTTTTTTTCAGTGATAGCAGTTGGACTTGGTTCAAGAGTATCAGGGAAATGTTTCAGATCCCAAAGGAAAAACGAAAAGCCACATCAATTATCAGTAAGCATATATATTTATTGTTATTCAAATAAACAATAAATCTAGATTTTAAAAACAAATGTAAAGCCAAACGATAATACACAAGTTAAATGATGACAATAACATTAACAGTTCTTGTATTGTGAATATCATAACAAATTTCATTTAGAATATGACACTATTGACATTTATTATTATAAAAAAATCTTTCATTTTCAGATAAACTTCCTTGTAAGAGAAGCAAATGAGCCGTCCATATCATTGGCAAATTGCTCATGCGTTATTGTATTGTCAGGAGCATGTGGACATATTGTTGGGGCCCTATATCAATTGGCCAACTATATGAAATTGGTCCTGAAGGCACTGCCTGAAGATATTGCCAAAACATCCCAACCCCAAACGTGGCACACACCTAGAGGGGAAAAGATTCATGGCAAAGCCGTCCAAGATCTTGAGAGAAGTGGCTATTCAAGGTCAGGGTCATTGGGCGGAAGTATTAAATCCACCTTGTACAACCCAGTAAGAGATAGTGGGGTCAACTGGAAAGACCATATCGAAACATTGAAATCTGTGGACAAAAGAATGCTAATTCTGCCAGCTATCCGCCAGAATATATTGGACACAGTTGATACAAAGTTCGGAAAAGTCCCCAAAGGGTCAGTTTTAAGTTACCATTTAAAAGTAGAAAGTGACTTTATCATAAACCTATACGATGGAACTCCGTTTCCTCAACTACCTGCTGCAAATCTGATGTTAAATGAAGTGGACATTGTGCTGGATTCAAAACAAACAACTGACTTTGAAACTATAAAACTTTCATTAGGTGAAGTAGCCAAATTTGAAAAGATCACACGACTACAGAGTAAATCTCCACTATGGTTTAGATTAAGAAAAAAACGTTTTATCTACTAAAGAACATAAACATTTCATCTATAAGAAGCATATTTCGCTTTCTGCCAGCAAGACTCGTTGTGTTTGATGGCTGATAATATGCACTTTGCATATTACTTGCAGAAGGCTGAATACATTGAAAACAATTTAAAAAAGCGTAATAAGTGGGAAATCCAGTGTAAACATTTATCATAGCATCATCATTGGAAATTCTAGTTAAACCAAATCTTTCTAAATCTAGCTTTTTTTTCAGCAAGGCACATTGTTCTGTTTTGTCCCTCAATTGATCCTCCAGATCTGCAATCTTTTTTTTCGAGTCTTCTTCTTCTGTGACACTACAACGCTGTCCATCGCCAACTTCAACGTCCATTTCTTCCTCATCACCAGAGTCTGAAACTGAAAAGTATAGGATGTGAAACTGAATAATGGCTAATGGGGATTACTAGTAGAAAGCATCATATATAACATCAACAATTTCAGGGCTTTTTTAAAATGATGTTTATGGTAAAAATGAAATCTATTAGCAAAGAACACTTCTCTAACCTTTTATTGTCATTAGCTTCATTCGCCAGCATATTTCTGTTTTTCCTTCTTTCATCACCTTTTGCACCAGTCCACAAGAAGACGGTTGGAACTGCATCTTTCTTTAGATTGTTTTTCACAGGACTCCATGATCTGTAATCTTGCTTTTTAAAATGTCTTGAACTGAGACAACAGTGGAGTTTGTAATCTGGAATTGTCAATAGTAAAACAGTTTACTAAATGTTTGAAACTATTTTGGAGTACTACGGTAAATGCATGAACACACATTTGCCTACAGTTATGTGCCCGAATAAATATTGATATGGTTTGTGCCTGTTTTACTATTTAAGCATGTTTATTATTCTGACAGTGAACTTGGTATTTAAAGTTTTCCAATATATATTCATTACTAATATTGTGCAAAAAGTATGTTTTTCATTAACCCTGCATGTTCAATATATTACAGTTTAATTTAATTTGTATATAGAGTTACCTGAAAGTTTTCTCCTGTATCTCTTCTAATTTTCACTATCCATTTCTTCTTTTGATCTTTGTCTTTTGGAATTCTATGAAAATGTAAAACTTGGTGATATCTACCATCCCCATTACATCCTGGGACACAACAATGTTGATTACTCCTACCTAATCTACTGCCTGTTTCCACTGTAGTAGCCATTTTTGCCAATACAGCCTCGTTCTGATATTCATGCATACATTTTGAGAGTGGCCTCATGTTAAACACTTCAAAATTGCCATGTGTCCCTTTAACGTAGGATTTGAATTAAATCGCACGATGTCACATAGCGTTTATTAAAAGAGCTTATTTGAAACTTAGCCCTCACCTCCACAACCCACCCTACAGTAAAATATACTTAACGCCATTAAAAACGCAAGTTTGGTGTGCACGTGATTTTCGCATAATTCCGATTTTACTTCTTTCAATACATGAATTTGATCGGTCACCAGATTTATAGAGAATGAGGATAATGTCTAACATGTTCATAACACTACAATCGACCCTGTAGACCTTTTAATTAAAAATAAACAAACAAAAAAAACACAAAAAAACTTGCACTTTTAATGGCGTTAAGTACTAACGCACCTCCTATATATCCCACCATCCTACAGTAAAAAGTAAAAAGTTATGATGTTGACATGCACATTGCCTGTACAATAAAAAACATATATCCCTGCACACTACTCGCATAAGAGCAGTGTTCGTGGGACATAAAGTAATAGTACATTAGTTCACACATAATGTATTGAAACTATTGTCTGGTATATAGTCTGCAAAGTTCTATTTTTGATTGGATTGCGCAATACGCTAAGTTAAAAGGCTTCCTAATACTTCGCCGGATTGTCTCTACTTTAGCATTCCTAAATTGCGAAGTTTGGCTACACATGTCGAAGTGCACTTTGTCAGTTTTACTACCTTTATTAAATTTACAGTGCTCCAGATAGCTAATGTATCCACGTATTTTTAACGTATATGTATTTAAATTTTTCAAGTACCTGTTGTATAACAGTTACATTCCATTTCTCCTATGCACCTGTCAACTTGTCTAGTATTCAAACGGGAAAATGGAAAAAGCCACGGCTAATAAAAATAAAATAATTTCTTGACCTATACAAATAAGTGTGTCTTTAAAGCAAAATACCCTATATTTAAATGTATGTCGCCGGGGCCAAATATAGCATATTTAACCAAATCAAGGGCCATAACTCTGTTTGGAGACTCGAACACACTCCTTCTGATTTACAGTCAGTCGTTATAACCAAGATGTGTCAGTATCTAGTTCACCATGTCGTACATGTGCATTAAACTTCCTTGAAATTGAACAGTAGGATTCCGTCGCAAACTCTTTTTTAATCTCGATTTTTAATTTGCTAGTTTATAATTGTGTGTGCGCGCGTGCGCTAGTATCAACGTATCTAAGTATAACGCATATCGGTGGTGAAGTGGTTATCATCAGGTCTTGAAAAGCAAATAAGACGTATAGATATATTGAGGCTTTGCATCAACATTAATTGGCCCAATTGTTCAAAGATCAGTTACCTGCATCCTTGGTTAGTGTAAACTTTCAAAGTACATTTTCTCATAAAATTGGGTTTTGTACTACTAAAAGTTTTTAATTTTCATTTCTTCTTAACATAGTGCTTTCACATGTTCAATTCCTGGTAGAAACATATATTCATTTATCGGAAGTTCAGAGAGATTTGAACTTTTGACTTAACACTCGGTTAAGTTAACCGATCTTTGAACAACTGGGCCATTGCCTTTTATTGTCATATCACTTTAACAGAACCTCGAAAGGACGCACATGGATGATAGTGACTATCCTGATTGTGGCAACCATCGTCGCCCTTGGTCTCGGACTTGGTTTAGGTCTCGGTCTGAAACAGAACAACGACGACGGCGATGCCGCTGGATGTTTACAACAAACTACAACGTCATCGCCGGGAAATCAGTCGCCTTTACAAGTACCACCATCACCATCGAAAGAAGGTCACTATAGGTTCGCCGCTGTTGCGGCCAACGCGGAAGAATGTTCCAAGATAGGAACGTAAGTTATTCGTCTTGTTTTTATTGTGGTCGTATACTTGTAATATATACTCTTCGCAAACGGTTTGAATAATAATAATAATAATAATAATAATATAATAATAATAAATAAATAAATAATAATATTAATAATAATAATATAATAATAATAATAATAATAAAAACAGTAAACTACAGGGCATTGTCACTTAGTTCTGATACGGAGGCCTCAACTTTATTATTTTTATTGTTTTTATTTTACCAACATGTTAGTAATAGGTCAATTGTTTGTCTCAAAACATGTGTAAGTTGTATATAAACAACACCAAACGTTAAACTACTGCCTGCGTCCAGGCACATTTTTTGATACACTGAATTTTAATTTATTCTTGAATTATTTATACCATGGCAGTTGACCGCAGTGGACTCCGCTATTGCCCGCTATAGAATGTGTCACAGTAAATATTCTAAACATATTCATTTTGTTGTTCGTTACAGGCGTATCATGGCGATTGACGGCGGGTCTGCAATTGATGCCGCTATTGCCGCTATATTATGTGTCGGGGTACATAACTCTCACAACTGTGGTATTGGAGGAGGCCACTTTCTGACCTACTACAACAGGTAACATTCTCTATATTGATATCCTCAAATAATGTATTCTTGAATTTTGTGTTGTCAATAGAAAGCAAGCTCAGTACTGACTTGCATTTTAGCATCTAAACTGTATGACCTTAGCAGTGTTTGACTTATCCTTTTGACAAAGCTTTCCCACAGGGCACGTTCAACTAAACAACAACTTGCCCTCACAGACTTCAAGTTGCCCCAACAAATTGGAACATTTTTATAGGCAATTTGTCTTAAGTAAGCGATATTAAAAGAAAGGTCCAGCCTCTGAGGTGCAATTAACTTGTAGGGAAAAACATGTTCCTAACGTAAATCAAGTATTTCTCGTTTATTTTTTTCGTTTTGTCAGCAAATAAAACATTGTTTCCATTTACCGATCTCATTTACTTGAAATCGCCCTATAAGCTTTTAAGTATTTGAGAAAGCCCATAAACCATAGCCGTATTACAGACAATTTATTTTTTCTAAACAGGAGTTCAGGAGAAGTGCATACAGTTATCGCCCGTGAACAAGCTCCCTCAGCAGCATCGGAAGATATGTACGCCGAGGGCAAAAACACATCTTCTTTGCTAGGTATGGACACTTAAACCACACAAATACTACTAATATAGGGTATATACATATTGTGACCGAGTAATATACGAGAAGTGTTTACTTAATACCAAATAAAGGTTGTAAGAAAATGTTATGTTATTTCATATTAGGTACATTTCTTCTTCCTGCTAAACTGGGAATTGACACAATTAGGAATAATTAAAAAGATTTATGACAAGAAAAATTAGTTCAGTGTTGACATAGTTAAGGACCTATTTCGAGCAGAAAGAGAGAAAGACATAGAGAGAGAGAGATTTTTTAAATCACTGTTAGACATACAATTGCTTGAGCAAATGGTGTTATTCAATTTTGTATAAGAGGATGAGGCCCGTCCCATTAAATTTGTGTATGAAGTAACATATTGAAACATAAAAGCAGCTTAAAATACGTTATCTGAGCCGACAACCAAACTGAGAAGTTATACAGACATCACTCAATTTCAGGTGGAAAGGCGATCGGCATTCCTGGCGAGATACGGGGCCTGTACGAGGCACATAAACTAGGAGGTCGACTAACATGGAAGACGGTATTGGAGCCGACAATTAAACTGTGTCGTGACGGTTTAAAAGTTGGACAGCATTTGGCTGAGGCGATAGCTAATCAGGGCGAAACGGTCCTTAAACAGTTTCCAAATCTTAAGTAAGAAACACAAGAAAAATCTGGTACCATGACAACACATTCTCCGCCTATTTATTCTGCCCTTATATAAACAGTATTGTGCGTTGCTTTTTGTATTTTTAATTTTACGGCTTAATGTGCATATTGAGTCTCATTTGGAACGTTGATAATACATAAAGTGATACAGACATGCCCCCACTTTCTCTCCCCACCCCCTTTTTTTTTTATTCCATTCTCCTATTGTTCTTCGTTATACAGGTGATGATCGTTCACGGAAATTTCACTTGTTTTTGATCAGTGTTACGAACATTTGGAATGGTTAAGCATACATGCTCAAATCAGTACACTTCCTGTTTTGCAATGATCACTAGTCAACTATTTATAGTAAGCAAACGTAGCTTTTCTATATTAAGAGTACGTTATATTATTGTACCGAATTCGTTTTACGGATATAGTGAACCTCGGTTATAGCGAAGTATTTTTTGAGGTCTCGGGAATTCGTTATAAGTTTTGTATGTTGACTGAAGTATATCGACCAGTTGTGCTTTGGTTTGTACGAGTGTTTCTTGAAGCATTTGCATGTCTAGAAGGAAGTAGTGCTTTCATATCGGAAACGTCACGATAAACTATATAGTGTCAGTTTTACGATACTCCCGTGTGGTTCCAGGGCAAAACTATGGCTATGCTTATCCAGGAAGTGGTAAAATTCCCCCGAATTACGTTCATTTTGTAATTTTTGCCATGTTCATTAAACGTCTTCATCATCAGCCCTGTACTATTTCAGCGGTTACTTGAGTGGTAGTAGAAACAGTGATCGTAGTAGCTACAGCGAAAAAAGGGAGTGTTTACAACATAATTTGCAGCAATTCTGCAGTTATGCAGGTGAGAAAGTGTTGGACCCATTCTGTATATGTTTAACTCGATGTGAACGGAGGATGGACCTGAAATAATAATTCCTGTTGGTGCCATTTAACCTTTTTTAGTTGGTGCGCCATAACACCAAATTCAAATCATGATACCTCCTAAATTTCTAGCGTGATGTTAACCAATCCGGAGACGGGACTATTGTACAGAAAGGGGGAGATAATGAGGAGACCAGCGTTTGCACGAACTCTGGAGATCATAGCCAATGAAGGACCCGATGCCTTCTATACAGGAAGTTTGGCAGACGACATAGTGGCTGATATTGAAGAAGCTGGTAAATATAAGAAACACATGAGATTACGTCCAGTAACCGTCAAACTCATACTAGGACATATTGGGGGAGCAACTGAAAAGAGAATCAGATGAAAGATGAAGATTTTTACCAGAATTGCAGGAGTTCAAGACATGTATAAACTACATGCCCATTTTGCTTCTACACTAATGCTAAGTTACTATAACATCAATATACTCATTATTACAGAATGATGGTTTCCTTAAAGTAAGACAAAAATAAATAGACAATACACCTGCAAACAACTGCTTTTTTAAAACAACTGAATGTTAACGTCATTTTTGTATGTAAGTACAAAGTAAGACAAGCTTAAAGAAACTAACCCGCCAAATAACGGCAATATTACACAAAAGCGTTTGTCAAAACTCTATCCAGGTATTCAGGTCATATAATAATATATACGATTACAAGTATAGATTTATTCATAGGTTTTTAAAGACGCATGATTGAATATGCGTGAACTGAAGTATGAGTTCGTAACTCTTAATGCGATGCTTCAGTTTTGGAGTTTGGTCTGGCTTGCTAAAGCCGTTTATCACTCTCTCTTCATAACTAAATGTCAGGGTACAGTTTTACCCTCATCCAACCAGAAATGTTTCTTTATTTGTATCACATTTGGCTCCAGAGTGTCTATTCAAAGTGGTCAGTCCCTGCAACACTGCCAAACGATAAGTTATTTTTTAAACAGTTTTATTTAAACAGCCCTGTATTTTAGTGTTTTTTTGTTTCGTATTTGTTCTTTTCGTGTTTACTTTGTGTACCCCTGATGAAGGCGTAAACCGAAAGCGCTTGGTTTTTTATAAACTGTTGCATTGTATAAATGTTCCCTCTCTCTCTCTCTCTCTCTCTCTCTCTCTCTCTCTCTATATATATATATATACCTCGTCATTATAGTAGGGTTAGAAACGATGTACGTATGTTTTTGGCGGGACAGCTACTTTAACACGTGGTTTGTTTCCATGATGTCCTTTTCAGACGGTATAATTACCAATACAGACCTGGCCAACTACACAGCATTGGTGAAGAATGCTTTAAAATTGAAGCTACACCCCAATATGACTGTTTATTCCCCACCACCTCCATCCAGTGGGGCCGTCTATCAGTTCATACTGAACGTGCTCAATGGTAAGTACGGCATGACCCCACTCGACCATTCAACATTTAATCTGCGTTTTTTTTGCGGGCTGTAACGTCGGAAATGTTTGTCGCTGTAATATGGTTATGTAACTTGATCCTGATTTCAGATTAGTTTTACACGAATTTATACTACACCCAGTCATTTAAAACTACTCATATTAATAGATTAAATAGGTATCCAGAATTACACTCGTTTTGTTTCAGGTTACAGATTTAACCCCGACAGTGTATCGACGATAGACAACGCCGTGTTGACTTGGCACCGGATAGCGGAATCGTTCAAGCATGCGTATGCGCTACGTACAACTCTCGGGGATAACAACGTCGGCGATCTCGCTTTCAGAGATTTTGTAGACAGTGTAAATACGTATACAATTTCTCTATTATGAATGTGAATTGTGCTCTGTCTGTCTGTCTGCCTGCCTTCCTGCCTGCCGTCCGTCCGTCCGTCCGCCCGCCCGCCCGCCCGTGCCTCCGTCCGTCTGTCGGTCTGTCTGTTTACGTTCTCCCTTTTCCCGCACTCGGTATCTTTAAATCATTAGAAGAATCAATTCATTTTACATTTTCAGTTAGTAAAAAATATGACTGATCCTGATTATGGCGAAGCAAACAGACAGAAAATTGATGATTTCAAAACGTTCGGCTGGCAATACTATGAGCCTTCCTTCACCAACGTATGGGATCACGGAACTGCCCATTTGTCGGTCCTGGGACCAGACGGGGATGCTGTCTCCGTTACAAGCACCATAAACTTGATGTAAGTAAATTTTAAGATATTGTACATATTTTAGAATGTCGGTTTGCGTCATAGTATGTTTCATATGTGCAGTGAGATATTGCATGATATATCTAACCAGTCATGTTTCTATGAAATACAGATTGGGACACGCAAACTAAACTGCTTGTCGGTTATTGCGTTGCATGTATTGCTCATTTGTTAAACAACAGAAACATGAGTTTAATTTGTATGATTCTAACAATTTAGAAAACGTGTTTACAATGCTCCCTACCTTCATCGTATCGAGACACCTTTGTTTACTCCGTAAGGATACGTTAACCGTTGATGTGGTGGAAGTTACAACATGTTGTGGTGGAATAACACCTCAGTGAGGTGTAAATTTAAACGGAAAGTAAAAAAAATATTTATTTTTTTTGTCATTATTTATATATACCAGAAGTGTGACATAGCGCAATATGTGGTCCATACATTTTCGAACACTCGCCTGAACGTTGTTTTGTCTAAACGGTTGTCGTTTTTTCAAACATTCGATGGAATTATGACTTTTTCTACTCAAACCCAATAAAGTGCACAGAAAAATGCAAAAGTTAAACTGTCAGATGCATTAAATCGCGCTGTACATTTTGTGAATTAAATGACGATGTCCTACGCAATGTTTTCAAGTTTGTTTTGTATCTCTACAATCCAGAATGATTTTGTAGACGTATTTGTGTCATCTTTTTTTTCTGTAACGCCACTGATGTGGTGGAAGAACTCTAAAACAAAGTAACGCCACAGGTCAGGCATTTTAAAGAAACGTTTTTCTTCTTTTTCAAGCGCACACACACACGTTTTTATCATCCGCACGTTTCGGCATTTGTTAGCTTACCACATAACGATTACATTGGATATATTGGAAATGCTCACTCCCTTGTTTACGTTCTTACAAATGTAGATTGAGCTGGCATAGACACGAACATGACTACTGCTTGTTAGCGAACATGTTCTGAAGAATCTCGTATGATAGTTGTCTCACCTTTTCGAAAAAGAGTTAAGTTTATTTGATTAGCTAGAGATGTTTCTCAGAGACAAAGCGAAATGCAGAATATCGTCGGAACGCACGCGTAATTGATTACGCGATGAATGAAGAGTAACGCAAAACAATCGAACGTGGGTTCCGACGATGAATGCAGTAGTGGATCATATTTGTATAAGGTGCAGTAGTACAGCTCAAAACTATATAGATTAGACAAACACGCGATTGACCAACGTTGTTTCGGTTCAAGTGTTAATACGTATACATGAATTATGTATACATACGTACACATGAATTATGTATACGATGAAAGAAATTGTCGGAATCATGTACGTGTTATGTCGAGTCAATCTCTATTACATTACGTTTTCTGAAAATTGATCAGCTAAAGTGAACACATATTACGAGGTCATTTTATGCAGATCGTTTGTAAAATCTCCTCACTTTTGTGAACTCTATGCTGTATGTTATCATTTAATGGTTACACCGTTTACCAGAGCTTGTTAGGGTTAAGTATACATGTACTGACCCATTTCCAGTTATCCAGTTATCAAACATGAATGAAAGATGACTTCAAACGTTAACTTATTGTTTAGTTGAATTATATAGTATTGTAAAACGAAATATGGATTATACGTGTGTACTGTTTACTGCACTCTTTGCCACCTTGTCATTTTAGTCTAGTGAACATTTGAAACTAAGTACCAACCTACTAACCTGTAAGCATGCCCTGCCCTGCCCTGCCCTGCCCTATATACACTATACCTCCTATTATTAGCAAACTATAAAAGCAACAACAACAGATATATTGTTTGATAATTTGGAGCCAAAAGAACGATGATTTTGATAAAAGAAAACGGCGGTAGAAACAAGTGAGCTAACATCCCAATTAACTTACAATTGACTTAAAGCTATAGACTCTGTATTTAAATCGCTTTCTTCTTTGTGGGCGTGTCTTTATTTGTAACTTCATGTTCACCAGCTCATGGCGAAATCGGGTATTTAAGCCATCAAGTTTAACGCAGGACATCATTTACTCCTCAGGTAGCATTATGAGTTACAAGAAAATGTTTGCCTCGTGACTCAAATACACGACATTCTAGAGTACAGTCCAACATGCTTACCACTGAGCTATGGCGAATTCTTGAGAATATTGTATATTTAGTAACATGTATGTTTAGTAACATATATTATGATGCAAAATAACTTAACATATTTGAAGGACCCTCAATATGTATCAGTACATACTCCACCATCTCGCACATGTAAACAACCATGCGTGGTGTAATACTATTTATTATCCATTTAACTAAGATTCCGTCTCAAAACTGTAGTCTCGATTTTTTATTTAGCGAATGATAAGTTTGTGCGGGTGTGTGTACTATAGTTATTACGTAATGACTAGTGTTAAAAATGCTACTGCATACAAACAAGATGCTATGGTGTAGTGGTAAAATCTTCATGTTACAAATAAAAACTATACAAGGTCCGAGGTCAAGTCAAGTCCAATTCCGGGCAACTCTTTCTTTTATGAAATATATTTGGAAGCTGTATGTTACCGATGTTACCTGTACGAATACTAAATAAATAGAGGATATTTGTTTGTTTTGAGTGAATATAGGATTTATTTTCATCGAGAAGTGAGAAAACTTATATTTTCACGAGTGCTTTAGAACAAGTGAAAATATTTGAGTTTTCTCACTTTGACCCAGCAAATATTCTATTTTTTATTTTATCATGCAGATATACACTTTTCTGCCTAATAAAGGGGTGACCTAATACATTTTGCTTTGTTAGGCACTGACCATGGCGGCGTCCTCGATAAGCGTAACATTTTGAGAAATAGGTAATAATAGTAATTCATACAGAAAATGTGGATAAGCTACATGATAAATAGAATATTATGTCAGTGCCTTTTACCACGAGCCGAGCCATTCTTCGTTTTCTAAGCCTCGCCTAATAAACTTGATAGTAAAAGGCACTGACATAATATTCTCTATATATACTCACATCCTGGAAATTTATGCAGACAAAATATAATGCGGCAAAACAATGACGTCAATAACGTCAGCAACGTAAACAACGTCAACAGTTGCATGACGTCATTTTGAGTGAAAATATATTACATGTGAAATATAAATAATGAACATATAAGGTTTTATTTTAATCATAAAATCCACTATTTCACTGGAAAGTATATAATCATATGTTATATTTTACGCATCGATTTCTGGCTTATATACCGACTTTTTGGCCGTTCGTCGAATTGAAACTACTTCACACGCGACTTATTCATATTCATGAGTTAGTAACAGTTTAAGTATAGCGTCTATAGCTTTAAGTAGACGACCAGTAAATGTCAATGTGATGGTTCATTTTTGTTCTAATCAATAGCTTTGCATTGTACTTATCAGTATACGGAGAGCCGGCGGAGCAGCTGAAGGTGGCACAATCGAGTTTCGGTGAGGGCAACTGACTGGAAAAATCCCAATCACCTAGCTGTGATTGGCACCTAGCAGTGATTGGGTATTTTATTCAATTCAGGGAATGTTGAGGCGGTGAAAAGAGAGGTATGGGATCCGCCTTTCATATGTGGTGCCACTGACACTGTGGGCAACTGTCCCAATGGATAGTTTTACATTTTTACCTATATACAAATATGAGTCAAGCTTGGTTGTTCTACTGCATATTACTACAGAGAAATGAGCTAAACCCATGCAATTAACGTTGATATCTTCGTCGCCGTCGCTAATGAATAAAAAACACTGCATGTATGCATTTTTTTCCTTCGAAAAGTTGGGAAAACAACTGAACAGTTATTATCGTTCATAAGAAATTCTCCAGAACATTTTCACTAACAGTCAGTAGGCATGTTCGTGTATATGACAGCTCAATCTACATTTGTAAGAACGTAAGCAAGGGAGAGAGCATTTCCAATATATCCAATTTAATAGTTATAGTGTAAACTAACAAATGCTGAAACATACGGAAGATAAAAACGTGTTTGTATGCTTGAAAAAAGAAAAAAACGCTTCTTTAAAATACTACCTGACCTGAGGCGTTACTTCGTTTAAGAGAACCTCCACCACATCAATGGCGTTATTAAAGAAGGTGACACAAATACGTCTACAACAGGTGGGAAGCAGAGTGGTTTTTACCTCCGCTGTCCACTTTTCTTAACAACACATGACAACCGCAAAAAATAGTTCCCCGCATCGAGCCCCAATGAGAATATTTTCCGTGGCCGCCATTTTGTTTTGAAAAAAATCACGGAAAATGGATATTTCAAACATTTCAAACGTAATTCCATTGCATCATTGCATTTGATCCATTTTTTATCATTAAAGCGAATGTAATACTGAAATAAAAAATACATAAGTGCTGTTCATTGCGTTAATAATAAGCTTCAAACTCCCCAAAAATCACAGTTCATTTTGCTGATCGTAAAATCAAGGTCATTTTTACGCGTAATTTACGGTACAACAACAAACCTGTTGTTCTATATTTATTACTCATGCTATGAGAGCCTCTTAAAAGGTATGCTAGCCGATTCATTAACATAACGTGAAAATACTAGAAACTGTCGTTTGGTGTATGTTTCCTAGCACATCGTTGGATAATCCGACAATTTTATTGAATCGAGGGATATTTTTAAACGCGTCCTATTGGTCAATAGTATATCGATTATTTTGAGGGGTCGTCTCCAAATTGCTAATCTGGCTATTTTCCTTCTAAGGGACGTAACTCGTGTTGACTGTCTAGATTTAAAGGGGCACGAGGCAATTCAAGATTTAAAATTAGCAGACTGATGGCGATAACAAGAGAATGGTCTTTAAAAAAAATGGTTTTACATAGGAAAATTACCCAACTAAAAAACTGGAAGTTGATCAACCTTTTCATATTTTATTTTTCAGCAGATCATTATTATTATATGGGAAAAGAGCAATGTGTTATCTATGAATATGCATCAGGTCGTATTGACGTCTTTATACTTAAAGGGATATGCGACAATTCAATATTTAAAATTAGTATACTGTGGGATAATAAGAGAATGTGGTCACATTTATTTTTTTAACCACACGTTTTAAAAAAAAAGTGTACATAGGAAAATTACCCCACTAAAGAAAAAAAAATGTAAGTCCATCAACCACATTATATTTCAGCTGACCATTATTATTTATATGGGCAAAGCGTTATCTATGAATTTTCACGAGGTAGTATTGACCGTCTTTATATTTAAAGGGATATGCGGCAATTCAAGATTTAAAATTCGTATACTGAGGTTGATAATAAAAGAATGGTCATATTTTTTTTTAACAACACGTTTTAAAGAAAAGTGTACAGAAAAGTGTACATAGGAAAATTACCACTAAAAAAAAAATTGAAGTCCATCAGCCACTTTATATTTCAGCTGACCATGGCAAAGAGAAATATGTATCTTTAAATCTTCATGAGGTGTGTGCTATACTTTTGGAGTTATTACACATGTATTTCCAGTAATATTATTCGGGGTGCTTCTTTCAGCCAAAGTTTGTTCATCAATAACAGGAGTAATTTTAAAATACATATATAAATTATATATCACTGGAACTGTCATTTTAGTGATAAACATATACTAGATCTAGTTCTGAAAATCGGTTAATAATATTTTAAAGCCAAAATGTATTTTTGATGCGGAAACTGTGTTGCTGGGATGGCATACAATTAAGAAATCTCAAACAACTTCAGCTAGCCTCAGTAGTTTGCTATACAACTTTCAGGATGTTTAATTTACATTTGTACAGCACATTAAAACCATTTTTGAATAAAAAATTCTGTAACATTTTTTATTTTCGATGCTGCAGAATTTTGAATTGCAAATGACGTATTAATATTTTTTGCACTATTTTTTTTCTCTCAAGGAAGGTGTTTTTATTTAGCACTAAAAACGTCTGTTTCACTGATATACAACTTATCAAGTTTTAAAGTTGAATTTCGTCTGAATAGTCGAGCTTTGGCTAGTTGCACGATTGTGTTTAAAGACGGGTGCAGTCTTTCATGAATTATGGAGCTTTTTTTATTTTCAGTTGTTGAAGTTTATAAAAAGGTGCATAAACATGCACTGGATAATTGATAAGGAGGAATTGTATAAAATTTCATGACCATAGGCCAATATTTTGCCAATGCATGAACTAGGTTAGGTTGCAGGTTAAAGTTTTATGAAAAGGGTCATAACCCTGCCAAAATGAAAGGCTGCGTTATTGGACATGTTAATGGCACTAAATAATTAATAAAGAAAAACTGTATACAGTTTTATGACCATAGATCAATATTTTGCCAAGTTATGACCCACATTAGGTTGCTGGTTAATGTTATTTGAAAAGGCTCATAACTCTGCCAAAATGAAAGTTGGAGTTACTAGACATGTCACAATATTTCTTTGGGTAAGACGAAGATGTGTGTGAAGTTTCATGAACATAGATCAAATACTTTTAAACTTATGTTCAGTTATAAGCTTGGCTAGGTTGCAGGTTAAAGTTTTATAAATAAATAAAGGGGCATAACTCTGCCAAAAGGAAGTCGGAGTTATTGGACATGTTTAACAACACTCCTTGAGATAACATGAATAAGTGTGTTATGTTTCATGAACATAGGTTAAACACATTTTAAGTTATTGGTTGGTTAGATTGCAGGTGTTTTCTGAAAAAGGGGCATAACTCTGCCAAAATGAAAGTAGAGTTATTGGATATGGCTAACAACAATCCTTTAGGTAAGATGAAGATATGTATGAAGTTTTATAAACATAGGCCAAATACTTTTCATATTTTTGAAGATATGGCCAAGGTTAGGTTGCAGGTTAAAGTGTGACGGACAACGACGGACAAAGTGATCCCTAAGTTAGTGTCTACCATGCTACCTTCATTCATTCCACACATTACTTAGGGCATTATTTAGGTCAGCCAATGTTGCAGAAACGAAGTATAATGTATATTTGACCCATCGCTCAGCAAATGTTATGCACAGAATCGTCAGTAAGAAACGCCAATACTTGTGCGAATGCCAGATTGCTTTTACTGCACACATCTATCATGAAAAGCGGATAATTTTGTTAAAAGGCACGACAGAGTTATGGTGCTTGCAACACAGATGATAAATATGCCTGGTAAATATGTCTTCATTTGGGTCGTCACTGTCCCAAGTTTCAACTTTTCTGTCAATATGTTTTAGAGTACTGACAGTAAGTACTACTATTACATTACAACTACGTTCAAAAGCATCTATTTAAAGCGGAAAATAAAATCTATGACATTATGGTGCTTGTCAGAAATGGTTGTGTAATAAATGATCACTGAATTGATCTTGTGTGCCAAGTTTCACAGTTCTGTCATTACAAGAAAAACATATAAGGTGAAATAGAGATCGCAGGAGTATCCATGGATGCTGGTGGCATTCTTGGAAATGTTTGTTTTTCAGACCGAGTATGCACCAAATCATGTTACACTCGAACTGGAGCAAATCTCAAGTTTCATGAAGACTGGTGAAAAATTAAAAGTTTAGATCACAAAATCAATAGGGTTTCATTTGCTATAACTGACTAAACAAATTATATAAATAATATTTTTATTATTCGAAAATACACATCACATAATTTGTACAATCGAAATCCCTCCTTCAACCAGATCTGTGACACCATGGACTGGCCCTGAAAATATGAACACACATATCATACAAATGTGCATACTGTACTTTAGGCACAAGACAAAGTAAATAGAATAAATCTGAAATCTACGAAACATATTCCGTAAAAAAGGAACGGGAAATCATAATTGATGTTTAAGTAGAATAGACATTAAGTAGAATATATTTTACAATTCATGTATAAATATTTAAGGCTTTTAACTGTACAAAAAATATATAAATGAGACGCAATCCTCCAATGTTAAGTGTTTCAAGGTGTGCAAGAGTCAGTTTTATAGTGGACAAACCGTATTATGTTCAAGAAACATGCTTCTGATGTTTAGTATAGTAAGGAATAATTAAAAAAAAAAATTTTTTTAAAAATCCTACCTACCTACCCAATTTTTTTAGGAAGCAAGACCAGAAACAGACATTCCTTTTTTTATGGCCTTAGATATGGTACCATGTCAGAGGCAAATATAAATTAGGCAAATAATACTCAGGAATACATTTTCAGCAAGACATATTTTCTTCCTGAAAAAACAACATACCTTTTCTTACAATCTCGGCTATGTCGAAATGAAGGTACCAGTAGGTGTAAAGTGGCAATACTGACATTTTCCAGGAAAGTTACAATTCTCTGTCTCCAAAGAACCAAGACACATGATTGTTAAGATTCGGTGCCAGATCATCAGACTGCACTGTGACTCTGAAATACATGGAACACTTTAGGCCTCATAACAGGACATACTCTCTCAGTCATTTTATGGAAGGGGCACATGGCAATCTTTATTTTTTAACTCATGGCATCTGGTCATCTTTAGTGTTGAGAATCGGCTGAAAATACCGAATCGATCATCAGAATATTTAACCGACCGATGATCTATCATTAATCAATTAAACATGGCTGCTAAAAATGACAAGTGTAAGCCTTTTTTCAGACTATAATGAAGAAAAGTATGTTCTGGTAATAAAGGAACAGATTTAAACTGACCATTATATATTAAGCAAGAGGTCAATGACCTAGAAGCTCCACTGATAGGTTTTTGATAGCTAGATCAGCATTCCTGTGAAGTTTCATGAACATCTGTCAGATAGTTTCAGAGGACTAGTTGCTACAAGTTTTTTTTCTATATATAACTCTATATAAACAAAGATGCCTGCGGCAGCCATGTTTAATACAGAATCAAATTAATGTTCAACACGGGCCAACATGATGTCATGCTGATCATTTTAGAAAAAGTCCCATATCAATATCTTATAGTTAAGTTCAAGAAGTAGTCGAAACAAATTCGTCTTTTAAAAATCTATTTTTAGTCATGGTGGCCATCTTGAATTTTCGGCCGGCCTGAGCTAAAATGTATTACCAGTTAAATGTTGAGCACGCTAGTTCACCAGTTGAAAGAGTACACCGAGCAGAATGTTGGTGGACTGGATCGAGAAGCTGGTGGTAATGTCTGTGTCATCATACAATTACACGGTAACCTTAAAAATGAAGAGGCTAAGGTATAATCAATATATTATTCTATTTAGATATAGAACATAGAATTCCATTGAATAAAGTATGAATGAGAGTCTATGAGTGTTGTATTTAAATGAGTTGTTTTCCACATTTATCTCCACACTTTGGAAAAACAAGGGAATATTAATAAAATCATCTCCGTTTGTCCGGCTGTCTGTCCATCTGTTACCACATCTCCTCCTGGGAAATGTAGCGCTACAGTTGAACATTCTTTATTATATTATTGAGTTCTGAAACACTTGCAAAAAAAAGAATTATCAAAATTGGATGATTAACAAAGAATATATGATTATTTTAAGGTTCTGTTGAAACAGATATATGGAAGCCGCCATTTTGAGAGCTATGACATCAGTTCTAAATGACCATATATGGAATATTTATAAATTATGAAAATTTACTGATTTATAGAAGAAAAAAAATATAGCAACTGTATGAAAAATATGTATACTTATAATGGCAATAATGCTTCATATGACCAGTAAAGGATTTTGAATTCATTTGCAGTGATTTTCTTTGCTTTAACTGATGTTTAGCATCTGCTTTTGATAATTCTTTCACTTTTTGCCAAGTTTTCAGAACTCTCAATAATGGAGCTTGTTTGGCTGTGTCGCTACATTCCCTTTAACCACTGAGCAGAATTCAACCAAACTTAGTGGATCCCCACCTGACAACAGCCAACAAAAGCAACATTCTTTTTGGTTCCCACACAGAAGAGTCCTCAGTGGGGGTGAAAAGATCAAAAACACTAAAAAGTTAATTACACCGTTATTTTTCCTTAGTTTTACACATACCTTGGTATAATATATCATCTATGTCAGAAAGACAAACAAATCTTTTGATTTTTATTTTATAAATACTATTTCAAACTCTGACACTGTCTGACATCTGCATATATATATGCATGTAAATATTTTTTTTTTGTCTTTTGAACTAATAATACACTGATGCTAATTAATAATTAATTATATGCTGACATTTTATAGCGTGTCTAATTGTTATCATTAAGCTTAGAAATACGGTTTAAAAATCTGAGCACAAAAAGGTATTACCACATGTTGGCCAAGCCAATTGAAGGAGTTTGGTGGACTGGATCGAGAAGCTGGTGGAAATGTCTGCGTCATCATACATGGTAACCTAAAAATAAAAAGGCTAAGGTATAATCAACTTAATATTTTATTTAATTTTTTTTTTTTAAAAATTAAACAAAAAAAAGTCAAAAAATCTGGTAAAGTTTGGTAAAATGAAGAGCAAGAGTAATTAAATTTATTATGGCTTTATATGGCTGTGTTGCTTTTTACTTACACATGCCGGAGTACCAGTGGTAAATGTTTCAATGCTGATATAACTCCTAATTTAATTTTTCAATACTGATTTCCCAAAACTACTGGTAACAATTGCTTATTTGGAGCACTGTAAAGAATTATGTCCCCTTTTGAAAGTACATCAACAAAAGAAAAAACTTAGAGTAGAACACAAATAATCCTGAATATTTTTTGCCTGTATCTTGCAGTTTAGTATGTTTACACCTTTATCTAGATTGTGCTATACTTGAATAATAAATATTAACTTGATAGAAGTATGTATTGAGCCATACTGACTAATCAAGCATGTATTTATAATTCAAGGGTAGCACTGCCTAGAAAAATATGTAAACATATACTGAAAGTGTCGTGCAAAAATATTCAGGATTATTTGTGATATAATTTTTGTCTATCAAATGCAATCTGAATGGGATTACACAAAAGGGGACATAATAACCCTTAATAATAATTTAAAATACAGCAGCCAATGTGTTCCCCTTGCAGACTCCAGGACAGTTTGGACATAGACTTTAGAAATGACATGTATGTGCACAACTTTAATTAGCCAACTAAAGCATTGTCATGCATAAATCTAGGTCTATCCCAAGACGAAGTCCAGTAAATTCCACCCAAACAATCTCTGATATCCATGCCAGGGTTTCCAAATTGCTGGTGCATAATAAACTATAATAAAAGCTAACTGAAAATCAACTGCTTAATTATACGGATTACCTGCAGTTCATGATTTCAAGTATTTTATGCAGGCATATATAATAATAAGTACCTACTTCTCATATAAATAAAAACTTAGAAGTTGCCGAAAAAACAGACCAGAAAAGCAACCTGTATGTAACTGCTACTAAAGGGTCACGTAGCACTCTTAACCTTTAACCCGCTACATATATATATACAATTCAGAGTTACAGATACGCTTTTTGATTAAAATGGGTATTTACTCATCAGTATTTGTTTAATTGGGTAATTGGGTAAAATAAAACAATAAAAGTTTGCAACATTGATTTGGGGTGGCATTCCACTAATATTGTATACAGAAAATCTAATAAAATCAACATCTTTTACAATAGGCTTTATGTATACAAGGTGACTGGGTGTCCCTTCAACAACCCATATATTGCTTAAATTGCATTGGTTATTTTATCATTTGACAACTTTGATTACTTTATTGATACCCATGCTTTTTATTTTAATACCGTATTTTGGCATTTTTAATTGAGTATTTAAGCAAATACCCTGCTGATCTGTAGCTCTGTATAATGGAATGTTATTTCTTTGAATTAAGACTATTCCATTTATGTGACAAAGGGGTATTTTGGAGAAAATGACTGATCAGCAGCCAGACATTGTAAACCCTTAGCTACTCGCAGGCTGATCTGGGTTTACAATGAACGCAAATGCTATTATAATCATGCTTAACAGGTTAAAGGTTAAATAGTATTGGTGAAATATAATGAACAATTATTAAAGGGACACACAGCAATCTTTACTTTTTAAAAACTCACCGCGTCCCGCTAGTTTTTCTGCATAACTTGAATTTGTTCACTCATAAATATTAATTATAAGAATAGTATTAAGCAATTTATGTTTGCGTATTATTCATTTTTGATATTAATGCACCAATAATATTTTAAAACTTGTAGTATAATAAGACGAAATAATGAATACTTAAAATCTGATTTATTTAAATGAAACCAGGATAAAAGTAACAAGAGGTCAATGACCTTGAAGCTCTGCTGATTGATTTTGATTTCAGGAAGTAGTCGTTACAGACTTGTTTTTTGAAAAAATATGTTTAGCCGTGGCGGCCATCTTGAATTTCCGGCCGACCTGAAATTTTGCTAGGATCAATAAGATATCAAGAGCAACATTCCTGTGAAGTTTCATGAAAATCCGTCAAGTAGTTTCAGAGGAGTTGTCGCTACAAGTTTTCATGATATAACTCTATGTAAACAAAGATGGCCGCTGACAGCCATGTTTAACGTCGAATCAAAATAATGTTTGACTCTGATAACCGTCATGTCATGCTGATCATTTTACAAAAAGTCCCATATCAATATCACTTATAGTTTCAAGACGTAGTCGCTACAAACTTCTTTTTTAAAAATCTATTTTTAGCTGTGGCGGCCATCTTGAATTTCTGGCCGATCTGAAATTTTGCTAGGATCAATAAGACATTAAGAGCAACATTCCTGTAAAGTTTCATGAAAATCTGCCAAGTAGTTTCAAAGGAGTAGTCGCTACAAGTTTTTACTATATAACTCTATGTAAACAAAGATGGCCGCTGGCAGCCATGTTTAACGTTGAATCAAAACAATTTTTGACAAGGACCAACATCATGTCATGCTGATCATTTTAGAAAAAGTCCCATATCAATATCACTTATAGTTTTCAAGAAGTAGTCGCTACAAACTGGTATTTTGAAAATTTATTTTTAGCCGTGGCGGCCATCTTGAATTTTCGGCCAACCTGAAATTTTGCTAGGATCAATTAGACATCAAGAGCAACATTCCTGTGAAGTTTCATGAAAATCCGTCAAGTAGTTTCAGAGGAGTAGTCGCTACAAGTTTTCATTATATAACTCTATGTAAACAAAGATGGCCGCTGGCAGCCATGTTTAACGTCGAATCAAAACGATTTTCGACAAGGACCAACATCATGTCATGCTGATCATTTTAGAAAAGTCCCATATCAATATCACCTATAGTTTTCATGAAGTAGTCGCTACAAACTTGTTTTTTAAAAACCTATTTTTAGATCTGGCGGCCATCTTGGATTTTACATCAACATGAATTTTTGCTAGGATCAACTAGACTTCATGGGCAACATTTCTGTAAAGTTTCATGAAAATCCATTCAGTAGTTTCAGAGGAGTAGTCGCTACAAAAAAAAGTTTACGGACAGACGGACGGACAGACGGACGCCGCACCACGGCATAAGCTCTGCTGATCTCTGAGCAGTAGAGCTAAAAATGATACTGGATATATAAATCGAGACACCCATTTTAAACACTTCAAGATTGCCGTGTGTCCCTTTAACATATGCTAAAAATATACTTACAACTATCAAAATAATTATAAATATTTGACAATATAGATGCAATCAAGATCTGTAAAAAACAAAGCAATGGACAATGCATTTAAAAAAAAAATCAAGATTGCCGCGTGTTCCTTTAATGACACAGGCATCAGTGATTTACATGTATTTATCACATAACTTGCGGTGTGGGCGTGTAATAAAGCCATGATATATTTTGTACCCACGCTTTTTATTTTAATTGGGTATTTTGGCATTTTTAATTGGGTATTTAATCAAATACTCTGCTTATCTATAGCTCTGGTTGTGCAGTATTATAATGCATAACATTAAACACTTGCTAAGCCTGTAGACAACTATGCATATAGCATCTAACAAGAATCACCACCAACTAGCCTGAAATTAGACCCCCACAAAAAAAAGCCATAGATTTTAATGACGTCATTTTCAACGCATGTAAGGTTATTATATATACGACGGTCGATTTTTTGTGGTGGAGGCAGACTACCCACTGTTCCTGTCGTTTTTTTGTGGTAGAACCAGTACTGTACACCTCCCGCCATCCGTAAGAATCGACACTTTCTCACTAGTCCAGTTCCCAGTGGGATTCAAACTCGCAGCGGTGAGAGGCGAAGGTTTACAACGCAACTTCATTAACCATTCGGCCACGGAGACGCTCTTTATGAAAAAAAAAGAAATGGCCTCCATATATCACTGTCAATAACATGCAATTTCTGCCTTTGCTTCAAATAATGTTCAATTTATGAAATAAGAAACATGGAAATTCCACAAAAAAACAAACAGAATTTTTATCATAAGGAAATCTATTTCAGTGACAATATGAAATTAATCAAGCTTTTTTCCTCTATTTTTAGTAACACTGACCTTGAACCCAGTGACCTCAAATGCAATCCCAAGCATCCGTTCCAAATAAACTAAATTCACACAAAACTTGGTTCCAATATCTAATTCCTAACTCAAATTATTGCCCGGAAACCATGTTTGACGCCGCCTGCCTGTCTGCCAAATGACATTCGCCAATATAATAATCCAGTTTTCTGTGGGAAAACATGGTTAAAATGAAACACGAGCAAAAATTATTTTGATGGAATTTGTCAAACTTATGCAAACTTTAAGTAATTAAAAAAAAATAACAAATTGTCCAACAGCCTGTGCGGGACGATGCTCTAACATGACACATATATTTGAATTGTAAAGATATCAAACAAACTTGAAAATATTGCGTAGGAGATTGTGATTTACTTCACAGAATAATGTACAATGCGATTTAATGCATCTGACCGGTTAACGTTTGCATTTTTTGTGCACTTTATAGTGTTTGGGTAGAAAAAGTCATAATTGCATTCAAAAAATGGCAATGGTTTAGATAAAACAACGTTCAAGCGAGTGTTCGAAAATGTATGGACCTCATCTTGCGCTATTTCACACTTCTGGAATTTATAAACAAGAACAAGAAATAATCATTTTCTTGCCTTCGGTATACACGCCACTGAGGCGTTATTCCACCAAAAAATGCATGCCCCCGGACCCCCTAGTTTGTCGGGCCTATATATGCATTTCAGGTCAACTACGCGCCTGTTCATCATCATCACCATCATCATTATTATCCTAAGTAATCATTTGCATCAACATCAATCATCATTATCATCATCAACATCGCAATGGGCAACGTGCAATTAGCATGTTCCTTCCGCTGTTCCATGTTGTTTTGTTTTACGACACTAAATAAGGAGAGACACCGTGAGGTCTCGCACCTCTATTATCTCCCCTGAAACCTTACACGGACCTAGAGACAAACAAAACAACAGAAAATAATTCTACTTTCTTCTCCATATTAGGCAATTGTTAATTTGAAAAATCTGGAGTGTAGAAGACAGATGATACAGAAAATCCTATGTTTGATATGAGGGTTCATTTGTTTGACCGAATCACTACATATTCGGCTAGTCAGTGTATGTATGCATTTATTAGTTTTCATAGGGATCACATAAACCTGAGCGAGAAAAAACAACACCTGGCTAACTTATGCATTTATTATTTTAAATTACTGGTCTTGGCTATACTGGTATTAAACCAACAACACGGTCTCTGCCCAGCTTTGAAGCTTAGATGTTGGTAAAGGCTGTACAGTAACCCTATGTGAAAATTAAGTTTAATGTGAGTCCGTGAGCGCCGCATGAACGGTATACTGTTTTGAATAGGTGGCGACATTAACCTTGCAACATAATCGATTTCTGTTTTCACTTTGATGTTCATCTTTATGAACTGAGTGAATCTATGTTTCAGTTTCGGTTCCAAGGTGGTCGGATCTCGGACCGGGATCATATTTAATAACCAAATGGACGACTTTTCAACTCCAAACACTATCAATTATTTCGGCGTTCCAGCATCTCCCGCCAATTATATACAGCCATGGAAGCGCCCCCTATCGTCAATGTGTCCGAGTATAGTTGTCGGACCTGATGGAAATGTGGCGCTTGTTGTTGGCGCATCCGGTGGAACAAAAATAACGACGTCATCCGCTTTGGTAAACGCTTGCAGATAAAACTAGCACTTGAGCCGCAAATATTACAAAATAATAACAATAAAAAAAACCCAAAACCTTACTATCTATAATTTTATATAGATGGTAGGGGTGTCTTTTTTCCCCCTTTTTTTTTATTTGCGGCTCAAGTGCCAGCGGCAGATAATTTCCAAATTTAAATACTTTCTATGGAAATCAAGAAGTAATATGTTTACGTATCCAATTATTGAATAATTCTTTGGCTCTTAATGTTACTGTTCTGGTTTACAACTCAATATGCATGCGTCTGATTGCTTACATATTTTGTTAAGACATATTGTTATGGTCCAAAACATTAAACAGACTGATATCTAGTCATACTACCTCCGTTCAGCATTGCACATTATTTGCTTTAATATATTACATACGTATTTAGGTAACCATGGAGACGCTATGGTTTGAATGGGGCATCAAAGAGTCGATCGACTACCCACGTATTCACCATCAGCTGTTCCCGCAAGAATTACAGATACACGAGACATTTCCGCAGGTACTCGTATAATGACAGAAACATCTAAATACTACAATATATATATATTACACAAACACAGTTATGTTGATGGCCCCTTGCCGAAGAGACCACGACTCTGGTACATTGATCAGATCATATACAGTCACTGCTCATCACATCAGATGGGAACGTTAATAACTGGGAGGTCCTTACTACTGCAAAAGTTGGGAACTTATTTATAACTTTGCGGTCATTAGTTCTCAGAGTGCGGTCATTAGTTCTCAGTTAGATGGGAACGTTAATATAACAGTGCGGTCATTAGTTCTTAGGTAGATGGGATCGTTTAATATAACAGTGCGGTCATTAGTTCTGTTATATGGGAACATTAATATAACAGTGCGGTTATTAGTTCTCAGTTAGATGGGAATGTTAATATAGCAATGCGGTCATTAGTTCTCAGAGTGCGGTCATTAGCTCTCAGTTAGATGGGAACGTTAATATAACAGTGCGGTCATTAGCTTTCGGTTAGATGGTGACGTTAATATAACAGTGCGATCATTAGTTCTTAGTTAGATGGGAACGTTAATATAACAGTGCGGTCATTAGCTTTCAGTTAGATGGGAACGTTGATATAATAGTACGTCATTATTTCTCAGTTAGATGGGAACGTTAATATAATAGTGCGGTCATTAGCTCTTAGTTAGGTGGATTTTGATAATTCTTTCACCCTTTTTTTCAGTCAATCTCAATAATAAAGATTGTTTGACTGTTTCACTATGTCCTTGTATCATTGAATAGTAGTATATTTTCGAATGAGTACTTTGTTTAAATTATATTTTCCACCGCTTTTCTCTTTTTCTTACATTTAACTAAGACTTGTTTGTTAAATTATTTATACATTCTTGCGCTTTATATTATTTGAGGGCCACAAGGAAGTATTTTGTACTATTAATTATGTTATCATCGTTAAAAAAAAGTAAAATATAAATAAATAAATAATAATATAATGTTTATTTTTTATTAATAATAATATTAATAATTATAATAATAATAATAATAATTATTATTATTATTATTATTATTATTATTATTATTATTATTAATGTACAAAAGTATGCAGTTAATTTACTCAGTATTAAAGAGTTTTATTAAATGTCTACTAGTTAATAACTTAAAATCTGAAAATAAAAACGAAATGTGTTTTAAATATTCTGAAATCCTGATAATAACCTCTTGCCGTGCTGTCATTTCTCGTGTAAAGGTTATATCGCACACAATTACATATATCTTCATCTCGTGTAGGTGTTGATAGATGGTCTGCGGGAGCTGGGACACAACATCAGCATGAAGACAGTTGTTGGTAGCGTTATTGGTAGCGTAATACAGGGAATCAGGCAACAGGAACCAGAACAAATCACGGCCAACAGTGATTACAGAAAGTATGGCGCGCCTGATGGATATTAACCTGCGTTCCTAATATTCATCAAGCGAGCCATATTTTCTGTTTATAATCTCGGCTAATAAACTACAGAAAACACGATGATAATTGACGTTGGTGTTTTTAGGCTAGGCAGCATAGCACCATTAGGGGTCACTGTCATATATTGATAAAACACAAAGTTAATACATTTTTATTTTCTGTAAGTTCGTTTTCTGTATCAATGTAACACTATGCTATCTGACACTATTAAATAGCTATCATGTTTAACTCGCATGATATGGTGTGCCATTATTAAGCTAAATGTATAAATAGATGTTTACATCATAGGTTAAGCCTGTGATTGGTGGTTATCAGAATGAGGCTGCCTATCAGAATGCGGCTGCATGAAGAGAGCCGTGGGCAGTCTTGGTCGAGCTAAGGTCTAGAGCAGACGTATTATTTGTACATAGCATTTTTAGTAATTAAAAACGTAGACTTATTTAAACAGACTTATTTGTTTTACTCCATGCAACTAAGTATGTATAGTGGTACATATTTTGATTTGGTGCCGTCACCAGGATATCGTACTAGGTTGTTGTGGCCATTTCGTGCTTCGTGATAAATTCGAATAATGTAATAGTGAACATTTCGTGGTTTCGTGATGGACACTGAACGATATATGTGAGTCAACGTTTTGGAGGACACACCTGGGAAGGACTGAAGCTGATCAGATAATTGGTGAGTTGTTTTGTTGTTAATTCTCACAAACATGGCACAACAAGAACAGCAAGAATTTATGAACATGTTTCGGGTTTTTGGGGCACAAGTTTCAGGTTTGACAACCACCATGGGGGCCAAGGGTGTAGCGAAAATAGTAAAATCCTTTAATGGCGACAATCAAAAGGATTTCAAAGTATAGAGAAATATTCTGTCCTAACCAATGTACATGCCGACCGAATTAAACTCATTGCATACCAAGCTAGTATCGGCCCTGTCAGCGATTATTTAAAGAGATATATTGAGGCCAATCCAAATAACACGTGGGATGAGATTAAACAGGAATTGATAACCAGGTTTGGGGAGATAATCGACTCTCAACAAGCTCTTCTATTACAAAGAAAGGTTCGACAAGGTCCGACTGAAACTATAAAAGTATACGCTGAGCGACTGTTAGCTTTGGGTGAGGAGATTGACGGACAAGATCGACAGGCCATTGACCAACAATTGATTGAGTACTTCATAGACGGGTTACATCACGACTTCATGAAAATGAAAGTCATGCGTGACAATCCCCAGACATTACAAGCAGCCATTACCATAGCTACAAATGAACAGAACTTAAGGAAAAGGTTTCAACTTAGAACTGGCCTTACAACACAAAGTAATGATAATAATGTTCCGCAACTGATGGAGGTCGACCATTTTCGCCATCAGAACAAATGTTCATATTGTCACAAAAATGGTCATAATATACGTGAGTGTAGGATAAGGTTAAAACAGGTAAATTCTACAAATGTTGTGAGTGATAGGCCCAATTCAAATAAAACGGGTGTAATATGTTACAGTTGTAACCAAAGGGGGCATATAGCAAGAGAATGCCCAAGAAATAGGTCTGAAAATGGCAGCCGTCATTTAAACTGGGGCGCTCCACATATGTAGAGGCCAATACGTGGGGAAGAAAAAATAACCCAAAGAAATCTAAAAGCAAACATGTTTTGACCTCATCATCAGCTGGCGGTCCGAACTCACTTTTGGTAAAAGTACAGAAACAAAAAATTAGAGCATTACTTGATTCTGGAGCTGAAGTGTCTCTTATGCATCGAAGAATATATGATAATCTTTCACTACCACTCATGAACAGTCTCAATCAAACCGAGACTGCAAAATTTCATATGTGTCGTGCTCGGCCGTTTCCAAAGGTCCATTATCATACTCTTTTGTATAGCACAGTGGCGTTGCTTGTGCAGTGTGGCGGCAGTAAAACGTCTCCCCGCGCTTTCAATCAGTACTGTTATTCATTCGATCTTTGGAGATCGCTGAGCCCGATACTTATAGTTAGTTATCGGTGGTACATTTTCAATTTCTTTTGTTGTCTTACTTAATTTTTGATTCGGTGGTTCCACTACTCCGGCCGATAATAGGCTCTGGGTATTGTTTAACCACTCATAGGATATGTTGTCTGCTTTTTATAAGCAGGCTTCATAACCGCTGCTCCCAACTAAATTCCATTATGTTTATTTCGCTCTTCGGGGCATTTCATTTTATTAGATACTGGGACCATATGCCGTACGACATGGGGAATACATTTAAGAAGGGTGACTCCATGTCCACCGCCATATGTATGCCATCTTCGGGATGGTTAACATTTAGTGCTGTTGATTTTATTATTATTGAGTTCTGCTCGGCCCGGGGCTAGAGGGCGTGAGCGGTAGCTAGCATGTTTCACTACCACTCATGAACAGTCTCAATCTAACCGAGACTGCAATATTTCATATGTGTCGTGCTCGGCCGTTTCCAAAGGTCCATTATCATACTCTTTTTTAAAGTAAAACCAAAACTTATGAAAAAATATATATACCTAACAACAACATGTTGATGGCTGTATAGAGACAGTTTTCGAATTAAATGGACTGAAAATGAACCATACGTTCTACATTGTTTCTAATTTGAATAGAATTCTTATAATTGGATGGGATTGGCTGAAAGCAAATGGTGTCAGAGTGTACAATGATCTTGGTTGTATCAGAGTTAATCAGACATATATTCCCCTCGTTGAGGATATTCATATAGCTTCAGTAGCAAGGCTACAATCTAAAACAAAAATAGCACCGCAAACTGGTCACATTTGTTATTGTAAGATACGCAGACATCCAGAATTACCTGAAAGCGAAGTTTATGAAATTACTCCCATTGAAACAGGCATTTTAGGAACTGAGCCAGGTTTAGTGATTACAAATTCTTTATCTAAATTGAAAACAAATAGGCAATTAGCCGTAATGTTTGTAAACACCACAAATAAAACATTTTCCTTAAAGAAAGGCACGCCATTAGCAAAGATAAAAACCACAGTGACGCGAATGTAATGAGTATTGATAAGAGTGTAATTGATTGAAATAAAAAAATAGATAAACACGCCCAAACAATTAATGGAAATGATAAACACGCTCAAACAATTAATGGAAATAATGATTTTGATAGTGTCGACGCTCCAACTCATAAACCTGAGATAATTAGTTTGATGAAAGAGAACGCTGACCTTTTTGCAAAAACAGAATCTGATCTGGGTCATACAAATACTGTTAAAATGAAAATTGATACAGGTGACAGCCACCAATTAAACTTAAGCCATACATAATACAACTAAATAACCGTAAGGTCATAGTAACGGCTGTTGATGAAATGTTACAAGCTAAAATTATTGAGCGTTCCAGGTCCAACTGGAGTTTTTCCTGTTGTAATTGTCGATAAGAAAGATGGCTCAAAACGATTCTGTGTTGACTTTAGGGCAATCAATAAAATAACAAAGAAGAATTCATATCCGTTACCGATAATTGACGATCTTGGTAAAGCAAAGTATTTTACAAGCCTTGATCTTAAGAGCGGCTACTGGCAAGTTTTAATAGAAGATGGAGATAAAGAGAAAACGTCATTTGCTTGTCATAGAATGCTATTTCATTTTAATGTCATGCCTTTTGGGTTAATTACTGCTTCAGCAGTAATTCAAAAATTAATGAGCAGGGTTTTGGAAGGTTTATCTGTGTTTACAACCGCTTATCTTGATGATATTTTAATTTATTCTGAAACTTTAGAAGACCATTTAAATCACATCCAACAAGTATTTGATGGCCTACGTGAGCACAACCTAAGACTTAAATTAAACAAATGCAGTTTTCTGAAAAATGAAACTAATTACTTGGGATTCATTATCAATGAAAATGGAATTAAGCCAGAACCACAAAAAGTTGATGTAATTAAATCTTTATCTGCACCCACATGTGTGACAGAAGTTCGTAGTTTTATTGGAAGTGTAGCTATTATAGGAGGTTTATTCCAGAATTCTCAGAGATAGCTGAGCCTATTATAGCATTGACAAGAAGAAAGTACGCACGGTTCAGTTGGAGCTCAAATTGTCAAAAAGCATTTGATAAGTTGAAGCATATTTTGGCTAGTGTTCCATTACTTTGCTACCCAGACCCAAATAAACCTTATGTTCTGTATACTGACGCAAGTGATAAATGCATAGGTGCATGCCTTACCCAATTGTTTGATGATGGTCAGGTTAAGACTGAGAGACCAATTTATTATTTATCGCATAGGTTAAGTAATACTCAGACTCGTTCGTCTACAATTGAAAAAGAGGCTTATGCGATATATAGTCTCCAAAAACTAGATCATTACCTTCATGGGGCGGAATTTACAATTAGAAGTGACCATTAACCTTTAAAATATCTTCTGGATTCACCCATGCAGAACAAGAAAATTCAACTATGGGCTGTGAGTATAACGGGCTATAACTGCAAGATAGAGTATACTGCAGGCACTGAAAATACGGTAGCTGACCTACTTTCACGTGTGCCCTTTGATGCTAACACTCAGTATGAGGAATCACCGTTGAACGATCCAGATATAAGTGATAAGACTTATCAGATCAATGCCCTCAATTCAAATAGATTCAGTCCAAAAGAGTTTGCGAGATATACTCCTAAATTTGATGACAGTGTGCAAATACCAAATTTTGACACTGATATAGACATGGCCGCAGAGCAAGATAAGGATGAAACTATCCGGGAAATTAAATTAGGTCTCAAAAATGATAAAATATCCAGTGCAATTGCAAAGAAACATCTGTTATCACAAAATACATTGTACTATATCTCACAAGTTGATGCTGACCCCGTATTAAGACTATATACCATCTCACTTACGGAAAGCAGTTATTTTACAATACCATGACAACAATGGTCACATGGGTGTTGATAAAACATATGACTCGACAAAACTCAAATATTTTTGGCCTAATTTATACAAAAAATTGTATAAGTATGTTTCTGAATGTGTTACCTGTCAGAAATATAGTTCACAGAAAAATAGACCATCAGTTTAAGAAACTTCCTATTCAGGATATTGTTTTTCAAGATGTGCTGTTGATGTCCATGGCCCAATGCCAACTTCATTGTCTGGGAATAAGTACATTGTGAGTTTCATAGACTTATATAGTGGCTACCCAGAAGCGTCTGCTGTTCCCGATAAAAGTGCAGATACTATTGCTCACCTAATAATAGATGAAATATTTCCACGTTACGGGTCACCCTTAGAAATACTAAGTGATAATGGCTCCGAAAATGTTAATCGTGTTGTCAAGGAGACACTAGAGTCACTTAATATTCATCATGTGACAACGTCATTTTACAGACCGCAAAGCAATGGCAAAATAGAACGTTATCACTGCGTACTCAGTTCTATTTTAGGAAAAAAGTTGGTGGATAATTTAAACACATGGGACATATATTTAAATCAAATGCGATTTAATGTCAGCGAATCATCTAAATTCAGTCCATTTTACCTAATGCATCAGCGTGATGTAGCTCTTCCTCTTGATACTATTTTAAAACCAAGAAGGAAATACGTGGGCGAAGAGCCACACAAAATTGCAATAGAACAGCAACACAAATCGTTCATAGCAGTCACAAAAAATCTTCAAAAGGCTAAAAACAGGCAACTTAAATATGCAAATAGAAATGCTAAAGACGTGGCGTATGAAATTGGAGACCCAGTCTATTACAAAAACCATCAGCGTAAAAATAAACTAGAACAAAAATGGAAGCCTTATTATCGTATAATACAACAAACTTCTCCAGTCACTTATATTATCAAAAACCAATTAAATGGATCTACAACAAAAGTTCATGCTGAACATATAAGGTTGGCTCATGTTGATGATTGGCAGATACCAAGTGATAAGACTGGTAGGCCATTAAGATCCACTAAATGCACTAATTATGTTGTTCCCCCAGTAAGTGATGATTCCGGCTCTGACGCTGATACTGAACAAGATTATGTCCCTCTGGCAAAAATTGCAAAACGCTATCAAAGAGAAAGGTGTAGTTCTGGGAGTGAGGAAGAAGAGAACATTCCACTGTTTGAGCTAGCAAAAGGTGTGCGCGCTCAAAATAAGAGAATAAACAATAATGAGGATAATACTATGCATGGAACTTCTTGCTCATTAACTGGATCACATGATACAGAAAACAATTTACCTTCTGATAACAATGCCTTGTTATCAGTTGAAGGAGAAATGTCAGTTAATGAAGTCACAGCTAAAGCTGTGCATAAAAAGATGAAAAAATCTGCCAAGAAGAAAAGAGTGATATATTACAGTATATAGGTATACAGTTACCTCCCAAATTCAAATTGATGATAAGAGTTAATGGGTTATTGATAAGGATTCCTGTTGCGTGGATAGACATATCGACATAATTGGTGTTGATAATATGTATAGAACAAATCCAAAAGTAGTGGATATTTGTGTGGTGTAAAATGTATGTTGAAAACATTTTACTTATCGTGACTATGACCGGGCGAATAATCGGCTAACAACCGTAACCGGGAGATCATTAGGAGTTACTACATTAAGTATTTCGGTTTGTGAATTGAAATCTAATTTTATGTTTGTTATTTTTCAGACATAATGAATTGCATCACCTTAACAAGCGTTTTGGCACTAATATTAACAGTTAATTGTGTAATTATAAAAGACAGTGTTGTATTTTATAAAACAAATGATATTACAACCACACGTGCAAAATGGCTGGCATCGTTAGTAATTGATTTTCACTCATTTGATCAATTCCTTGAAAAAATGCTTATTGATATAAATAGAGCAAACATCGCGTCAAATTTCATTTTAAGGAAGTATGATACTACAGAACAAGCAGAATATAAACACTCCTTTGAAGCATTATCAAAAGAAATTCATTAATTAAATGATACTAGAATTGCTATAACTGATGGCATTTTTCAGATATATGAAATGAATACACGGACAAAAATGTCACTTATTCCATTTGTTGGTGAAGCTACCTCTTGGCTCTTTGGGTTAGTGTCCGAATCCGATCTGAAAGTTATAAGAAGTCAAGTTTCGGACTTGGTCAGAAATCAAAAACGAATAATTCATGTTGTCGATCAAAGTATGTCCATTATTAACGATTCTAGGGTTCATATTCGAGAAAATAAGCAATCACTTATATCTTTAATTGGTAATATGCATGGGTTAGGTAGTAAATTGAATCAAGTTACTGGCGAAATGCAAAAACAACTAATTGACACAAAATTATTCATGGAAATGTTCGTTAAATTGGATTTGATAATAGCCGAGATAAAACTTCTACTTCAGAATGCTATGTTTTATCTGGAACAATTAAGATCACAAATAGACTTTCTGAGTCTCGGGGAAAGTTTCGACAAGTATAGTGAGTCCTAGAAAATTAAAGTCGCTTTTGTTACTAATTAAATCACAATTAACTTAAATATTAACTTTGATAGGAGATCCTGAACTCGATCTTTGGCAATGTTATAAATATCTAACTAGCACAACTTTATTTGAAGACGGAAAAATAATTATTATTTTAGCAATTCCTACATTACGAATTGATAATCAATATGAGGTTTATCTGGCAAAATATATCCCTGTACCAATGCAGGCTGAACAGTTCAATGACGTAGAAACGACTACTGGGTTACTTGCGACTTATGACATTGAAGCTGACGGATTTATTATTGATAAAGGGCGGAACAGATATATACTACTTACAAATGACGAATTAAAGAGATGTAGTAATCCTGCACTTAAATGGTGTTCTGTTACTAGTCCAATATTTCCTGTTAATATGGCAAAATCATGTATTTTGAATGTTTCACTTAAATCCATTCACTGCAAAGCGATTCTGCGCACGTACAATCTCCACTACTAACTTTTTTATTACTTTTGTCTTTTCGTTTGTCTGTTTGCGTGTTTGTTTTTGTGTTTTGTGGTTGACTGTCGTCCTTGAATGCTGCTTTCCCTGTCCGATATTTTTACCCTTTTTTGCCTTTAGCTATATGGCTATTTCACCAAAGTTATGTTATCGTCTCTAATGCCAATCTTACTTATGTGAAGATAAAAAAATGGTACTATTACTACCAAATTACCTCTTGATATCGTATCGCTCCAAAATAAATGCACGTATACAAATAAATACCTTTCACCTTTAGCATCATATGAAGTTAGAGCCATGTACAATTACAAGCAAATTTGAATTTACTTAAGAATGTAGATTTTTCCCAATCAGTTATCTGGGAACCTTTGCGCAAGCAATTTCCAAACTTGTCACAAATTGACTTCCCTCCACAATTAAAAGAAATTAAAGAGATGCCGCTTGACCATTTAATTTATGAACTTGATAATCTGAAGCAGATAAACGAAACACAAACAGATCAATGGCCAATATGGGCATATGTGGTTGTGGGTAAATTGATATTGGTCAAAAAGGGGTAAATTTTAGAAAGAAATGTGTGCCAAAATGTTTGTGCGGGTTTAAACCAACAAAGCAACGGAATGGTGACGGCAATGAAGAGTCGGTGTCGGCAACTATCGAAGTTCGAGAAATGAATGACAGAGGTCATATTGCCTCTGCACCGACTATACTTAAGTTCTGTACACACACACCCAGAACTGATGGAGACGAAGAAATATGATACATAATTATTGCCACGATAAACAGAAGATAAAAACATTGATACTGAAGAACTGTTGCAGCTGTGCAGTAACTGCGAAATGTTATGAGTACTCATCATTTGTAAATAACTCATATTTGACATGTACATGTATTGGTTTATATATATTGACAGTATATTAAATAGCTATCATGTTTAACTCGCATGATATGGTGTGCCATTATTAAGCTAAATATATAAATAGATGTTTACATCATAGGTTAAGCCTGTGATTGGTGGTTATCAGAATGAGGCTGCCTATCATAATGCGGCTGCATGAAGAGAGCCGTGGGCAGTCTTGGTCGAGCTATGGTCTGGAGCAGAGGTATAATTTGTACCTAGCATTTTTAATAATTAAAAATGTAGACTTATTTAAAACAGACTTATTTGTTTTACTCCATGCAACTAGATATGTATAGTGGTACAGCTGTAGTAGCAGTACAGTAGGTAGTAGAGTACCATCTCAATAGATAAACTCATCGCAAGAATATAATTTCAATTTTCAACCATCATGTTTTATAACACAACCGTGTCGCCAATATCAAGTATATAATATTATATCTGTTTCCCTATCGTTAATGCTGTGACTTTTTAGTTACTGCTAGCAGTAGGAGCAGTAGTAGTAAATACTACAAGTAGTATCAGTAGCAGTAGAAGTATATACTTCTAGCAGTAGATGCAGTAGAGCAGTAGAAACACTACCATCAACTTCTAACCATCATAGACAACCTCTTTCGCATTTCGTTCTCAACCGTTGCAGTTGAAACTTATTAAACAAAAATAGGTCTTGTTGTCGGATAACGAGTGTCGCCGGCGGAAAGATCAACCTCATAGACATGCCGTCTCACGGATTTTTAAAGCCTGATGGCCAACCTACTAATATCACCCGACTTGAGATTGTTTATTTTGTCGGGTTTCGGGTGTTGCCGGCAGATCAACATCATAGACACGCTGGCGCATCGTTTTTTTAAAGCCTTTTGGTAGTGCTACTAAAATCACACCATTTGAGACCGTTAATCACAATTTTGGTTCTACTGCTGTGTATGATTGAAAGTTCGAAAGTAGTCAAAAACACATCTGGTCGTCGGATAACGAGGGTTGCCGACGGGCAGATCAACATCATAGACACGCTGGTGCAGCGTTTTTTAAAGCCTTTTGGTAGTGCTACAAAAATCACACCATTTGAAACCGTTTATCACAGTTTTGGTTCTACTGCTGTATGACTGAAAGTTCGAAAGTAGTCAAAAACACGTCTGGTCTTCGGATAACGAGTGTTGCCGGCGGGCAAATCAACCACATAGACATGCTGGCGCAGCGTTTTTTTAAAGCTTTTTGGTAGTGCTACTAAAATTATACCATTTGAGACCGTTTATCACAGTTTTGGTTCTACTGCTGTATGATGGAAAGTTCGAAAGTAGTTAGTCAAAAACGCGTCTGGTCGTCGGCTAACAAGAGTTGCCGGCGGGCAGATCAACCATATAGACACGCTGGCGTAGCGTTTTTTTAAAGGATTTTGGTAGTGCTACTAAAAGCACACCATTTGAGACCGTTTATCACAGTTTTGGTTCTACTGCTGTATGACTGAAAGTTCGAAAGTAGTCAAAACACGTCTAGTCGTCGGATAACGAGTGTTGCCGGCGGGCAAATCAACCACATAGACACGCTGGCGCAGCGTTTTATTAAAGCCTTTTGGTAGTGCTACTAAAATCACACCATTTGAGACCGTTTATCACAGTTTTGGTTCTACTGCTGTATGATTGAAAGTTCGAAAGTAGTCAAAAACGCGTCTGGTCGTCGGATAACGAGAGTTTCCGGCGGGCAGATCAATCACATAGACACGCTGGCGCAGCGTTTTTTTAAAGCCTTTTGGTAGTGCTACTAAAATCACACCATTTCAGATTGTTTATCGCAGATTTTGTTCTGCTGCTGTAGTACTGAAGTCTGTACAGCGGTACATTTGAACGTGCGTTTTCTGTCGGATAACGAGTGTTGCCGGCGGGCAGATCAACATCATAGAATGGCTGGCGCAGCGTTTTTTAAAGCCTTTTGGTAGTTCTACTAAAATCAACTTATTTGAAATTCTTTATCAACGTTTTAGTTCTACTGCTGTGTTACTGAAGTTTGCACTGAAATAGACTCGAAATGGCGTTTTTGTCGGTTTTCGGGTGTTGCCGGCGGGCAGATCAACATCATAGACACGCTGGCGCAGCTTTTTTTAAAAGCCTTTTGGTAGTGCTACTAAAATCACACCATTTGAGACCATTTATCACAGTTTTGGTTCTACTGCTGTATGATTGAAAGTTAGAAAGTAGTCAAAACACGTCTGGTCGTCGGATAACGAGTGTTGCCGGCGGTCAAATCAACCACATAGACACGCTGGCGCAGCGTTTTTTTAAAGCCTTTTGGTAGTGCTACTAAAATCACACCATTTGAGACCGTTTATCACAGTTTTGGTTCTACTGCTGTATGATTGAAAGTTCGAAAGTTGTCAAAAACGCGTCTGGTCTTCGGATAACGAGAGTTGCCGCAGGCAGATCAACCACATAGATACGCTGGCGCAGCGTTTTATTAAAGCATTTTGGTAGTGCTACTGAAATCACACCATTTCAGATTGTTTATCGCAGTTTTTGTTTTACTGCTGTAGTACTGAAGTCTGTACAGCGGTACATTTGAACGTGCGTTTTCTGTCGGATAAATAACATTACGGGTCATTGTTCATACGATCTTTACCAAACTGTATCAGATTGTTAATATCAATGAAAGCTCGGACAAGTTCGAAAACCATTCATATCGAACGAGTAACAGCGGAGTTATGGCCCTTGATTTAGTTCAAAATGCTATATTTTGCCTCGTTTAAACGACAGGGCCTTCATTTTTCATTTTAACAGCGAAGTTATGGTCCTTGATTTAGTTAAAAATGCTATATTGCTATATTTTGCCTCGTAAAAACGATAGGGCCTTCATTTTTCATCCTATCTTTACCAAACTTTATCACATTGTTAATATCAATGAAAGCTCAGACAAGTTCGAAAACCATTCATATCGGACTAGTAACAGCCGACTTATGGCCCTTGATTTAGTTAAACATTCTATATTTTGCCTCGTTAAGACGACAGGGGTTTCATTGTTTATCCGATTTTTACCAAACTGTACTAGATTGTTTAGATCAATAAAAGCTCGGACAAGTTCGAAAACCATTCATATCGGACCAGTAACAGCGGAGTTATGGCCCTTGATTTAGTTCAAAATGCTATATTTTGCATCGTTAAGACGATAGGGCCTTCATTTTTCATCCGATCTTTACCAAACTTTATCAGATTGTTAATGTTAATGAAAGCTCGGTCAAGTTCGAACACCAGCCAGATCAGACCGGTAACAGCGGAGTTATGGCCCTTGATTTTGTTAAAAATGCTATAAAATGCTATAATTTGCCTCGTCATATGATAGGGCCTTCATTTTGCATCAGATCTTTGCTAAACGTGACCAAATTTTATGACTTTCTTTTTTTAAATATATTTTATTTAATTTTTTTAATTTTTTGTTTTTGTTTTTTTAGCTCTATGTTGGACCTGTCGGACCAGTAACAGAGGAGTTATGTTTCTTGATTTAGTTAAAAATGCTATATTTTGCCTCGTTAACTTTACCAGACCTTGATTTAGTTAAGCTGTATTCTGCCCAAAACTTTCAAAAAAACGTAAATGGCAGTCACTCGCTTCATTGATGTTATAAGAGTCGTGTTAGTCAGTAGAGCGTCCACAGGCCCTCTTGGGCCTCTTGTTTGGGGATAAAATCACTATACCTCCCGCCATCCGTAAGAATCGACACTCTCTCACTTGGCAAGTCAAACTCCCAATGGGATTGGAACCTGCAGCGGTGAGAGACAAAAAGTTTTAAATGCAGCATCTTTACTATCCTGGCCTCGGAAGCGCATGAGGGAAGTGATGGTGTAGAAATGCCCGTCATTTTACGCGGTGAATACTACATCTAACCCAACCCTGTTTTATGTCCTAAACTTTTTTTCAAGAATAGTGCATCCGGAAACATTGTAGTTTTATATCGTAATAATCTGAATGTTTACCATTGCCTTTTATGGGTTATATTAATCCTTCATGTTGCATGTGTAGTTTGTGGTTCAGGTGTTTGTGACCGATGTTTAGAGTACAGGTGTATGGACCATGCCAGTCTTGGTTTATGATAAAATGAGTGGAGGTTTGGGTCCTGAATAAACTATTCAACAGTCTCATGAACTTTTGACTCTAGAATATTGTCGATTTGAAGTATTTATTCCAGAATGCTAACATCCAAGATTATATTGAGAACAGTTTGCGAACCTAGTTATGATTTCATAGTTACACTAAATATATAACATAGCTACTGTATAATGTAGGATTTCATGTGTATGAAGATGTATTTTATTTATTATCAGTATTTTTGAATACTCTCAATATATACTTTATTTGTGATGTCCTATATATAGATGTTTGTGATGTCCTATATATAGATGTTTGTGATGTCCTATATATAGATGTTTTGTGATGTCCTATATATTGATGTTTGTGATGTCCTATATATAGATGTTAGTATCTTGATTTTCTCTGCTCAAATCCAGTTCTGCAGGTGAGAAGTTCGAGGCCCATTTTCCATATTTTATCTCGATGTAAAAGGAGAATGAGCCTAACATGTTCATTCCTGTTAGGCGCCATATGACCTTTCATGTGTTGGTGCGCCTTAAAACCCCATTCAATTCAAATGCAGGGTTCATTGCTACACTGGATTATCTTCTTTGTTCGTATGTAGTTACAACACTGTTGTGTTGATTCCTCGAGAATCCTGCCTGTAAATGTTCATATATTTCCTCTCTATATGATGTGTAATCTTCTATGAACATGCTGCTTTCTTGCCCAATTTCATTGGATCGTTTCATGCTTTAGCTGCAGTGGCAGACAAACAATAAACGTGGTTCCAGCGTAAATGGAGTTTCTACGATAGAATTTGCAGCAACTCTGCAGTTCAGGGTGAGAAGGTCCTAGGCCCATTCTCCATATTTTATCTCGATGAAAATGGAGGATGAGCCTGGCATGTTCATGTCTGTTAGGCGCCATATAACCTTTCATGTGTTGGTACGCCTTAAAACCCAATTCAGTTCAATTCAGTTCATGCTTTAGCTCTTAAGTAACGCAGATTTTTGGAGTCAAATTCATGAATATTTTGATCACAAAAAAAACAACAGATGTAAAATTACATTTTCAAGCTAAATTACTGTATTTACAAATAATTATATTGTTTATGCATTAAAATCTCATTTAGACACAATGTTGATATGTAAAAGCGCCATTAAAAATTGAATTTAAAACAAATATAAGTTTCACGTATACATCAGACCATATTTTATATCTAGAGTGCCTTTTACAAGTTTATTAAATGAGGCTTAGAAAACAAAGAATGGCAATGCTCTGCGGAGCCATTATGCATTTTTGTGCTAAACCTAATAAACTTGATAGCAAAAGGCACTGACATAATATTTTTCCAATCCTGTAGATTATCCACTTTTCCTGTTTGGTTTACTTTGTTTATCTGTTGCACCCATTGAGCTATTGCAGAAAGGTGACAGTTATCTAAAGAAGATAAGAGCAAGCATTTATTTTAGTTTTGTTTGTTTATCCTCAGTATACAAATGTGTGATGGGTATTATGTTATTTATTGAATGAGTGTTAAACTGCTGTATGTCAGTTAATAGTAACAATGGGATAGTGGCACAAGCTATTTAGCGGCCTCTGTAGCTCAGTGGATAAGGCTTGCACTTTAGAGCTACAGACCTCTGCCCTGCCTGGGTTTGCTACATGGCCGAGGCATGTCTGATGGGAATTTCATCCTTCATCTCATCTCCCTCTGAGGCGGCCAGTATAACCTGATACGACGTGTTAATAGGATGAAAAACTCCATTTCATTTTATTCTTAATATTTAAAAATGTTTATAGTTCCATAAAAGTCACAAAATAAGAGAAGTTCTTTCTTTGAATGAATGACAAATAACGTTCATGTAAAAAAAAAAACTTTACTGTAAATTGATGCCAGAGAAACATTTTGTAATGTTATAGGTTCTCAAGGTGAAAATATATTTCGACCAAAACATGAACTATAAGGTAAAAAAAAAGACCTTAAGGTTGTGTTGAGACAGCAACCTCTGAGGGAGATGAGATGAAGAGATGTGGCATCATAGAAAAGCATAGAAATAATCTTGATGGTGAAGCACAAACTATAATTATGCGGAATAGATGGTAGTTATTGTTGTCAAGATCTGATCTTAAATGTGCAATATTTGTTTTACAGGCATTTATTATTATGTCTGGATAGAGTAATATAAATTGTCGTAGAGTATTGGTATATCATGCCTGCATAGAGTACTGGTATATCTTTTACTTCAATGTTTTTTCTCGTACCTTTGCAAATTATTTGGTGGGGGTGAGTGGCAATCTAAACTTAGGTATATCGTTATCTGGCTTAGTTGCTAACTAAACATAGATAGATCTGTATCTGGCTTAGTTGCAAACTAAACTTAAGGTATATCTGTTTCTGACTTAGTTGCCAACTAAACTTGGAAAGATCTGTATCTGGCTTAGTTACAAACTAAACTTAAGGTATATCTGTATCTGACTTAGTTGCCAACTAAACTTAAGGTATATCTGTATCTGACTTAGTTGCCAACTAAACTTAAGGTATATCTGTATCTGACTTAGTTGCCAACTAAACTTAAGGTATATCTGTATCTGACTTAGTTGCCAACTAAACTTAAGGTATATCTGTATCTGACTTAGTTGCCAACTAAACTTAAGGTATATCTGTATCTGACTTAGTTGCAAACTAAACTTGGAAAGATCTGTATCTGACTTAGTTGCAAACTAAACTTAAGGTATATCTGTATCTGACTTAGTTGCCAACTAAACTTAAGGTATATTTGTATCTGACTTAGTTGCCAACTAAACTTGGAAAGATCTGTATCTGACTTAGTTGCCAACTAAACTTAAGGTATATTTGTATCTGACTTAGTTGCCAACTAAACTTGGAAAGATCTGTATCTGACTTAGTTGCCAACTAAACTTAAGGTATATTTGTATCTGACTTAGTTGCCAACTAAACTTGGAAATATCTGTATCTGGCTTAGTTGCTAACTAAACTTGGAAATATTTGTATCTAGCTTAGTTGCTAACTAAACTTGGAAATATCTGTATCTGGCTTAGTTGCAAACTAAACTTAAGGTATATCTGTATCTGACTTAGTTGCCAACTAAACTTAAGGTATATCTGTATCTGACTTAGTTGCCAACTAAACTTAAGGTATATCTGTATCTGACTTAGTTGCCAACTAAACTTAAGGTATATTTGTATCTGACTTAGTTGCAAACTAAACTTGGAAAGATCTGTATCTGACTTAGTTGCAAACTAAACTTAAGGTATATTTGTATCTGACTTAGTTGCCAACTAAACTTGGAAATATCTGTATCTGGCTTAGTTGCTAACTAAACTTGGAAATATTTGTATCTAGCTTAGTTGCTAACTAAACTTGGAAATATCTGTATCTGGCTTAGTTGCTAACTAAACTTGGAAATATTTGTATCTAGCTTAGTTGCTAACTAAACTTGGAAATATCTGTATCTGGCTTAGTTGCTAACTAAATAATTTAAATAAAATTTCAGAATAACATTCAAAACAATATAAAATGTTTAGTTATACTGTATACAGTGAATATTTGTATTTACATAAACATCTTCCATGTTTGTATTAGCATAGACATCTTCCACAGATGTAATTATATGTATTATCTAGCATCACCTCTTAAACTACAGTGTCGTGTGCAAAATAAACTACAGTGTCGTGTGCAAAATAATATCGTAAAGGTTGTACATTGTTGATAGCAGTGTTATTTTGCCAGGTTGTACAATGTCATGTGCAGATAGCTGTGTGTTTTGCTAGAATGACTGTAATTGTGTCGCCCACTGCAAATTGGAGGGGAGATGTAGTGTTTTTGTGCTTTCTGTCTGTCAGTTTGTCTGTATGTCACAGGACTAAATCTCCTGAACCCCTGGCTTGATTTCAGTCAAACTTGGTATTGATGATCAGTAACAAGCCTAGTTGCTTATCTCATAGTGGTGTTCCAGTTCATTGAATTTTGGTGAAGTTATGGACCCTTACACAAACTTTGTCCGGACTAGTTCTCCTGAACCCCTTGCCGGATCTCAACCAAACTTGGCAGGGATGATCAGTACCAAGCCTATTTGTGCATATTATTGTCGTGTTCCGGTTGAATGGCTTTAGGCAGAGTTGTGACCTTTGAAATGTTTTAATTGACAAACATTGTCCGAACTAGTTATCTTGTTCTCCTGGCCAGATTTCAACAAAATGGCAGGAATGGTCAGTCTAAAGCCTAGTTGCGCATATCATCATCGTGTTCCGGTCGCCTGGAATCGTGTCTTATTTGTTTAGTGATCGTACTGTCAGTATAGAATTGATTTATGTAAAACATTTTACATAGTGTAATATATAAATACTGAACATAGCTGTGTGGGGGAGACACATGTTTGTACTAAAAACAACCACTAGTTGTTGTGTGATTGTATTCTTATTCTTTCATTTGTTTGTTGATTATTTTCATTTTGATCACTGTCAAAAGCAGATGATGCTGATTTCAAAGACTGTGCACATATGCAGATATTTAAAGTCTTGACCATTATTAATTCTTTACTATAAATATTTTATCATTCAAATGCCGCACTGTATTTGTTATGGTAGTCTAGGTCCTTTATTGTGTAAAGGAAATACGACACCCACAAACTTTTTCCTTAGGTCCATTGTGTAAAGGAAATATGACACACCCACTAGCCTTTTTCTTAGGTCCATTGTGTAAAGAAAATACGACCCATCCACAAACCTTTTCCTTAGGTCCATTGTGTAAAGGAAATACGACACACCCACAAGCCTTTTCCTTAGGTCCATTGTGTAAAGGAAATACGACCTATCCACAAGCCTTTTCCTTAGGTCCATTGTGTAAAGGAAATACGACCCATCCACAAGCCTTTTCCTTAGGTCCATTGTGTAAAGGAAATAAAACACACCCACAAACCTTTTCCTTAGGTTCATTGTGTAAAGTAAATACAACACACCCACAAACCTTTTCCTTAAGTCCATTGTGTAAAGCAAATACAACACACCCACAAACCTTTTCCTTAGGTCCATTGTGTAAAGTAAATACGACCCATCCACAAGCCTTTTCCTTAGGTCCATTGTGTAAAGGAAATACGACACACCCACAAGCCTTTTCCTTAGGTCCATTGTGTAAAGGAAATACGACCCATCCACAAGCCTTTTCCTTAGGTCCATTGTGTAAAGGAAATACGACACACCCACAAACCTTTTCCTTAGGTCCATTGTGTAAAGTAAATACGACACACCCACAAACCTTTTCCTTAGGTCCATTGTGTAAAGCAAATACAACACACCCACAAACCTTTTCCTTACGTCCATTGTGTAAAGGAAATACAACACACCCACAAACTTTTTCCTTAGGTCCATTGTGTAAAGCAAATACAACACACCCACAAGCCTTTTCCTTAGGTCCATTGTGTAAAGGAAATATGACACACCCACAAACCTTTTCCTTGGGTCCATTGTGTAAAGGAAATACGACACACCCACTAGCCTTTTCCTTAGGTCCATTGTGTAAAGTAAATGCAACACTTCCACGATCCTTTTCGTTAGGAAATATGACATAATTTATAAATATATTACACGGTTGCCTTAATTGTAAGGTTAAGGCAAAACGGAAATTTACTAAAAGATACATGTACCGGTAATTAATGGAGACATTTTTTAAGGAGGTTCCGGGTGTTTCCAAGTTTGTCATTCAAAGTTCAATATTTTCTCATAATCACAAGTTAAAATTGTGTTAAATAGTACTAATAGACAAACACTTTTCAGGTTTTCAAGTCAGCATTATCGTTTAACAAAATGATATTCCAGCTTTCATGTTGAAGGCCATTAAATTTTGTTTCTTATTTTAATTCCGATATGCAGCAAATGCGTGTATCAGTTGTTAATTGGTGTCATTATTGTTTCATGTATAATAAAAGGATAAAATATAATATAACCATACCATATTTCTTTTGTTATATATTTGTACCAGAAAAAGCATATTATGGATATTTTAAAGATGTATTGTCTGAAAAGAATCCATTTAAATTGGAAAATTATAAATTGAAGATCATATGGGAGCCACATCCGTCAAAATGAAGGTGTGTACAATTGGTTTAATGAGACATCACAAGTCATTTATGAGGTGCAACTGGAAACAATCAGTGTGAACTAATGCAATACAATTGGAACTGGTATTTCATAGAATGAATGGTTCAAACGTGTCACCTGCGTAGCATGGCAGACACTTAGGGATCACTTTGTCCGTCATCTGTCGTCCGTCGTCGTCCATCACATTTTAACCTGCAACCTAACCTTGGCCATAACTTGAAAAGTATTTGACCTATGTTCGTAAAACTTCACACACATCTCCATCTTAACTCAAGAGATGTCCTTAAACATGTCCAATAACTCTGACTACATTTTGGCAGAGTTATGCCACTTTTCATAAAACTTAAGCATGCAACCTAACGGAACTCATAACTGAAATTAGCACACGGCAGGCGAAACAAGTGTTCCATGGAACACCCTTCTAGTGCGTTATATAACTGATGACAATGTTCATGTTTTATGAGTTCTTTGTTGTTGTACTAACGTGAGTCGCCCTGCAACAAAACCTACTGACGACGAGCTATGTATATATAATTTACATGTTTTAAGAATCCAAATTGTATAGACGCATTATAAACCGCTTTAACCAGCCAGCCCAAACCCCAGAACGAGTGTCGAATTAAGTTACCAACTCCTAATTCATTTTACACTATTTGTTCTAAACATTGTTTCTGCTATTTATGAAACTTCACAGGAACATTCAGTATGTGTAGTTGGACTAAAATTCAACTTCCTGCGAAATTCAAGATGGTCGCGATGGCAAAAATAAAATAAAACAATACAAGTCATTGATTGCTGCTTCCCTAGAACCGTAATATGTCGTAATACAGGTCATTGGGGTGCATAGAATCATCGGTAGTAAAGAATTATTTTCTGTTTAAATTGAATTTTCTCGGCTCATGTAATTTTTAGCTCTACTGATCAGAGATCAGCAGAGCTTATGCCGTGGTGCGGCGTCCGTCGTCCGTCCGTCTGTCCGTCTGTTTGTCCGTAAACTTTTATTTGTAGCGACAACTCCTCTGAAACTACTAGATGGATATTCATGAAACTTTACAGAAATGTTGCCCATAAAGTCTAGTTGATCCTAGCAAAAATTCATGTTGATGTGAAATCCAAGATGGCCGCCAAAGCTAAAAATAGAGTTTTAAAATACAAGTTTGTAGCGACTACTTCTTGAAAACTATAAGTGATATTGATATGGGACTTTTTCTAAAATGATCAGCATGACATGATGTTGATTGTTGTCAAAAATCGTTTTGATTCAACGTTAAACATGGCTGCCAGCGGCCATCTTTGTTTACATAGAGTTATATAGTAAAAACTTGTAGCGACTACTCCTCTGAAACTACTTGACGGATTTTCATGAAACTTTACAGGAATGTTGCTCTTGATGTCTAATTGATCCTAGCAAAATTTCATATCTGCCAGAAATTCAAGATGGCCGTCACAGCTAAAAATAGATTTTTAAAAGATAAGTTTGTGGCGACTACTTCTTGAAAACTATAAGTGATATTGATATGGGACTTTTTCTAAAATGATCAGCATGACATGATGTTGATCCTTGTGGAAAATTATTTTGATTCGACGTTAAACATGGCTGCCAGTGGCCATCTTAGGTTACATAGAGTTATATAGTAAAAACTTGTAGCGACTACTCCTCTGAAACTACTTGACGGATGTTCATGAAACTTCACAAGAATGTTGCTCTTGATGTCTAGTTGATCCTAGAAAAATTTCAGGTCGGCCGGAAATTCAAGATGGCCGCCACAGCTAAAAATAGATTTAAAATAAATAAGTTTGTAGCCACTACTTCTTCAAAACTATAAGAGATATTGATATGGGAATTTTTCTAAAATGATCAGTATGACATGATGTTGGTCCTTGTCGAAAATCGTTTTGATTTGACGTTAAACATGGCTACCAGTGGCCATCTTTGTTTACATAGAGTTATATAATGAAAACTTGTAGCGACTACTCCTCTGAAACTACTTGACGGATTTTCATGAAACTTCACAGGAATGTTGCTCTTAATGTCTAATTGATCCTAGCAAAAATAGATTTTCAAAAAACAAGTCTGTAGCGACTACTTCCTGAAATCAAAATCAATCGGTAGAGCTTCAAGGTCATTGACCTCTTGTTATTATTTTAAAATTTTGCAGGCTTCAAGATAATCATATAAGCATACATTTATGCAGCAGTGAAATGAGTTGGTGCTTTTTTCCATGCAAAATGTATCATTAAGTGCAAACCTCTCAGAAACAAGAAATGTCACAGTAAGTGACAAATGCCCCCGAAGTGACCTGTAAGTGTGACCTTGACCTTGGAGCAATATGAAACCAACAGATATATTTAAAAATAAAAAATAAAAATAAAATCAAACAAAAAATAAAAATAAAAGAAAAGAAAATTTAAAAAAAAATAAAAAAAAAATATTTTTTTTCGCGACACGACGTCTTGTGAAGTTATTTGAAAATCCATTGAATATTGTCCGAGTTATGAAGCGGAGACGATTGTATAGACGAACGGATTTTGAACTTTGATCTCTAAGTGTGACCTTGACCTTGGAGCGACGGACCTATATTGTGTGCGCGACACGTCGTCTTGTTCTGGTGAGCAATTGTGCGAAGTTATTTGAAAATCCATCCATTATTGTCAGAGTTATGAAGCGGACACGAGTGTACAGACGAACGGACTTTGACCTTTGATCTCTAAGTGTGACCTTGACCTTGGAGCCACGGACCTGGAATTTGTGCGCGACACGTGGCCTTGTGGTGAGCAATTGTGCCAAGTTATTTGAAAATCCATCCAATATTGTCAGAGTTATGAAGCGGACACGAGTGTATAGACTAACGGATTTTGACCTTGACCTCTAAGTGTGACCTTGACTTTGGAGCCACGGACCTGGTTTTTGTGCGCGACACGTCGTCTTGTTGTGGTGAGCAATTGTGCGAAGTTATTTGAAAATCCATCCATTATTGTCAGAGTTATGAAGCGGACACGAGTGTATAGACGAACGGATTTTGACATTTGACCTCTAAGTGTGACCTTGACTTTGGAGGCACGGACCTGGTTTTTATGCGCGACAAGTCGTCTTCTTGTGGTAAGCAATTGTGCGAAGTTATTTGAAAATCCGTCCATTATTGTCAGAGTTATGAAGCGGACACGAGTGTACACGCGAACGGACAGACAGTGCGATTACTGTATGCCACCCTTCGGGGGCATAAAAATGATTATGAAGTGTGTTTTTGAAATGAAAAATTCATACTGTCACAATAAATTGAGATATAAATATTAGCTGTTATAATAAATGGTAGGGACAAAAGTCAAAATGTTATCATCA